>VNJV01013383.1:0-21024 GCA_008042635.1 Drosophila nikananu | reverse complement strand
TTTGCGATTTTGCGATGTCCAGCGACCAGGGTTGACAGACTTTGCGATGTCCAGCGACCAAAAGTGCCAGACTTTGCGATTTTGCGATGTCCAGCGACCAGGGCTGCCAGACTTTGCGATGTCCAGCGACCAAAAGTGCCAGATGACATGAAAAAGGTTGGAAACATTGATATTTAAAAAAGATATAGGACGAAAACGACTGCAATCCAAAAATGTGCTTGCACAGAGCCATACCTGCACAGAGAAGATGTGAGCAACCTTAAAAGCAAAATATCTAAAAGTACCTAATACCTCTTCGAAGGGAGGCACTGTAAGCAAGTGAAACGAATTTACTCTTCACACCTTGTAATAAGCGTAACGAAAAAATCGGCATTTGTTTATTATGCTTAGTCTATTCTGGTCGGTTTTGCTCCTCGGAGGGGCGGCTGTAGCTTCCGATAATGTGGATTATGCCACATCGACACCAGATATTGATACTATGCTGCAAATTGAAGACGAGCTGATTGAATATATGCGTCAATATGTGCTGGAATTGAAGCAAAAAGTCGATAGAATGAGGAAGTAAGGCCAATACTATTATTTCAAAATAACTGTAATAATCGATCCTTCGATCCGATAAAGGGTGCAGGAAGAGTGGAAGACTAGGCGAGAACAAGTGCAGACTGATGCCGAAAACTATGTGGCCAATCCCTTGATAAGTTTTCCACTGATTCTACGACTGCATGTGGATGCTCCAAAGTGGTTGGAACTCGGTTGCCAGGATATACAGAAGAATAACTTACACATTAATAAAACATAAAATTATTGAAATTGATTTTGTTTTAAAAGCAGAACAAATATAAAGTCTGGCAAACTAACAAATGGAATAATTAAAAATTTATAATAATAGAAATAATGGGTACCACTCTACTTAACAAGCATAAGCCGGGTTAAAAATTGGAGAATATTCTAATCCAAGCATTAAGTATCGTTCATATGACCTGAATGGCATCCAATCAACTTTAAAGAAGTCGTTGAAATGCGCTTCGAAGGAGGACGACACTTGGTTGGCCAACCATTTGTTGGATAACTTGGGTTACATAGTCGTGAATGTGGACAATTTCCGTGGTAAAAACATATTTCCGGTAAAGTCCTGTCTGCGCTGTCGTCTCTGAACAGAACTTTGTTGAATCGCTCCAAAAGGAGTATCGGGCGGCAACTGCTTTGCTTTATGTAAGTTCAATATTTTGTATATATATTATACAATTAGTATAAACAATATATTGTTCGCAGCTAAGTGAAGTCCAGCTCGGCGGCTGGCTTTAAACCCAATCTTTGATCGGCCGTGGTGTGGCACAACATTGACAGTTCGAGTAATTGCGATATCCGAATTCTGCAGGCCACCTATCCTGTCCACCTCCTTGGAACGCAGTGAGGTAAGTCCGTTAAACTGTCCATCGATTTTCATACCGCCCCACCAAACAGTGGCCACAAAGTGGATCAGTGGGTCAGGCCAGTGGCGCAGGAAGCCGTGTCGGAAGTGAAGTAAAGACGGCTTTCCATTCGGTTTTTGTTTTTATTTTCCACATTTGCGATAATTTATTCAATAATTTTGTCGTTATTTATATTATGATAATAAATTTTATGCACTATTTTATAGTATTCATATTTAATTTATATGCAATGTAACATTATTTGGGGCTGGGGTTAAGGGGAGGGTTTGGCATCCAATTGTCCGCAATTGATATCCTCTTTATTCCTTTTAGGGAGCGGGCTGGGCAGCAGCAGGGCTGCTTTTGGCGAGGGGAGCAGCAGGGTGGGAACGACGCGTTTCCTGATACGTATGCAAATGATATCTGAGGCAGCGGGAGGTGCCCCCGGCAATATGTATTAAGAAGGGGGATATGAAAGGGTCCGCTAAGTAGGGAATGGGGAATGATGGCAGAACCGGAAACGGAAACGGACAACAAGAACGCGGGCGGGAGGAGAGATGTCGATGTCGGTGTCCGAGGGAATCCGTAGGAATACTTGATTGCCGGCTCTTCTTCTCTCAGTTTTGATATCACGCTCCCGCTGCCCATCCCTTGAGCCTCATCCACAGGAGCAGCAACATCGCGAGCAGCGGCTGCTGCGTCGTCCGGTGGCTCCGTGCCGCATTCCTCGCCGCCTCCTCCAGACCTGCGGCAATAAATAAGGAAATGGTTAATTCATAACTGACAATACAAAAAATCAATAGATTATTGAGTCTGTTCTGTAAGAATATATAACTAAAAATATAACAACTTCTCTATGTTTAGTAAGTATGGAAATCGATTTCTTAATACAGGTTGTTCCTCTCTTATTACATTACTTAAATTAAATTAATTAAAAATCGTATATCAATTGATAGAAATGTCAAAAAGATTTATTTTAATCATGCTTCACAATTAACAAGACATAATAAACAACTCAGTGTTTTGCTCCCCTCGGGAAGCATAAAATATAATTCCCACGGAACTTACCTCCGATGTAGTTCAGATGATCATCGTTACTGGCAGAGGCGCCCGGATGAAGCTTGATTTCTGCAATACAAAACCCGCAAGCGAGCAAACAAAACAAATTAAAATCTGTGAGAGCGAGCGATGGCGGGGCCGAGATTGCGTATACGCACCGTATAACCGCAATGTGCCCTCGGCACGGCCCAGCGAGTTTGTGCTGACGCAGTGATAGGTGCCCACGTCGGAGGGCGAGAAGGAACGCACCACCAGCAGCATGACGCCCCGATAGCCATCGCGGCGCTCCGTTATCCCGTACTTGGGCCTGCAATGGATGTGGGTTAAAATACGGAGTAGAATAGGGTATGGTCTGGAGATGTGAAGCCCTGAACACTGATGTCTGGCCCCGGAATTCCCCAACTCACCCGTCGAGCAGCATTTCGGGACCCGGCGAGCCGGACTCCAGGCTGGCCGTGGACACGCTGGCGAATCCGTTGGAAGTCCGCGCCCCCTTGAGCCAGTAGGACACTGGCGAGGGCGAGGCCTCCACCTGGCATTCCAGCTGCACGTCGGAGCCCAGCGGCGTGCCCAGCAGTTGGCTGGGGGCCCTAACCATTGGAGCAACTGCGGATGGGAATGCGGGAGAGTTGGGAATTAATCCGTTGTTGCAGTGAAAGGTAAAAAATGTTTATATATTTTTCTTTAAAATATTCAGTTTGGGAAATCGTCCAACTGTTACGGCCTTTGGTCCTCGAGCAGTCAATGCTTTTATTATTACGTTACTTTAATATAAAATTTAAGTTGAATTTAAAAGGAAAACCAAATGAAGTATTAACTTGTAAATAAAGCAAGTGGTTGAGTTAAAGTGTGTCAATATTCTTGGTTTTAAGCCCCTATCGTAAATGATTTTTCCACAACAAAAATCTAACTTACACTGCACACTTAACGAGACTCGTTTGCTGACTGCAGGTGGTACATCGTTTGAGGCTATGCACAAATACGCGCCCATCTGACGTCTCTCCAGACGAAGAAGCCTTAGCGAGGATCCGTTGTAGGACTCCACTAATGTTATCATATTAATAAAGAGATTTTACAAATTACATATGAAGGAATTTGAACTCACCTTTCATGAGCTCTCGGCTGCCGGGCTTGCGAATTAGAATCATTTCGCCATCTTCGCGCCGCCAAATGACGCGAGGTTGGGGATTTCCCGTGGCCTTGCAGGTGAGAGTGGCGTCTTCACCTTCCTGCACAGCCAGATCGGCGGAGGACTCTTCGTTTATAATATCAGGCGGAACTATTGAATTGGAAAAGGTTAAAAAAGCTTTTCTAGATAAGATCAGTAATTAATACCTTGAACATCGATGCAGCCCACTTGCTTCTTCATGGGACTCGTGTTTATTTGGCACATGTAGCAGCCGCGATCACTCTCCCGCAATTTGCTGATCTTCAGCTTCCAGCTGATGGGATTACAAGTTAATTACTGATCCCTTGCTAACCTTATTTAAGCTTACGTGTGCATGTCCTGGTGCATGACGCTGATTCTGGCATTGTGGGTAACCACGCGGCCCTGCAGGGCCAAGACCGTCTGATCGGAGGCTCTCAGCCAGCCCACCTGCGAATGGGCGTAGTATTTAATGATTTATTTTCTAAAGTAGTTCATACAACTCACCTTGTTCTTGCCAAGATTCCGCACTGAGCAGGCCAATATGGCCTCGCGTCCTGCCGGGTACGTGACGTTGTTGATGAACCCGATGAACTCCGGATCGGGATCCAGCTGGGAATTGCTCTCTGCGAATGGACCAAGAACGATGTTAACGGGAAAGCCCGGTTGCAATTCACTCCCTGAGCCCACTTACCGTGATGCTGGTTCTGGGCCGAGCCACTGCCGCATTTTGTGGCCATTATCAGGATGACAAACAACGCCGATTGCAGGAGCTTCGCCATATTGTTGCTGTCGCAGATGCTATCTTTGTTGCTATTGTTGTTGCTGCTGCTGCAGTTGCTGCGGTTCTTTTATATGCTGCAACAGCTGCTTTCCAGCTTCTCTTTGTTTTCCTATTATTTTATGGGTATTTTAGTTGCTATGAGCGTTTTTTTTTTTCGTCCTGTGGGGGTCTTGTGGCAATTTCTATTTCTATTTGCATTTGAATTTGAATGCGAATTCCTATTTCAATTCCGATTCCGATTGCGAATTCTATTTACCGCGTGTTTGTGCCAATTGGGCTTTGATTTCCAGATGGCTCGGTTCGCGTGCCACTGCCACGCCCATTGACATCTGCAAGTAAACAAGAAATGCGAGCAAAACATCAGATTCAGAATGACGGTCCGTGGCGGAATCATCGGTTTAAATTTATTTCGCGATAAAGCGAACAAAAAAGAAAGAATCCAGCACAAAAGGCTGTTCAATTTGAGTGCACTAAAAGGAGAGGAGTTTTTTTTGTGGGGTTCTGGGGCCACATCGCCCATCGCTAACTTGATTATCAAGCGTTGCAACAAATTTGGCGCTGGCTGCTTTTAGGGGCATCCAATATGGCTGCCCGGCAAGCTCAATCTATCCATCGCAGCTATATTTCCACACTGAGCGAACAAAATCAATCTGAATGCAGTAAATAACTTTGAAAATACATAATTTATACTAGCTGACCTAACAGTTGTTTACTGTTTTTATTGTGGATAGTTCGGTGAGATAAAGATTATTTTAGTTTTGTGTATCGTTCTCGTCATAATTATAATTTATATCATAAGATCCCAATAATAGTTACACTATAATAATAATTATTAAAATCGAATTATTTAAAAAAAAATGTGTAAGACATTCCCTGGAGCTTTATTTTTCGACCCTGGTCCTATTTAGCCCGGAAATTGATATTTTCAGAGGCTTTGTCTGAGATGACTTACAGTTTGTTCACGAAAAACTTGGCTTAAGAACTTTATTTTCCCCGGTGCTTATGCACCTCCCACCCCCCTTTAATGCCGACCAGTTTCGGCTCCTGGCTCAGCCTCAACACAAAGTAAAAGGCAAATGCAATTTTCAACACAAACAAAAATTTATGACTCGACAGCATCCTTGGTCCATCCAGCAGTCAGGCTGCTGCAGGATGCACAAGTTGCAATAAAAGAAAGCCCCTCGTATTCGGGGGCATGGGCGTGGGCTTGGGCGAAGGCGGTTAAAAAGGCGAAAGGTGCAAAATATGAATGTAAATATTAAAAAAGTTTCGAGGCGCGCAAACTAACGAGGTGTTCGCTCATTTGCCGCGGCACCAAGTCAGCCACAAACTCTGATCTCCACCCCATCCCACGGTCGGGACGCCGCGTTTAACACACGAAACCCCAACGTCAACACCATTCCCACCTGCCGCATCGCCATGCGCTGTAATTTAATTCCAGTGTGAAATTGAGCGCTCTCCTAATAGTGAATTTGCTCTAAACCAGTTAGCAAGTCGCCGGGGCGATGTCTTGCAAACTCCTGACGAGGTGTCAATGCGATGCCCCGGGATCCGGGATCCATGTCCCGGGAACCAGGAACTGGAAACTGTGTCCCGCCTCCCAGCTCCGCCGCGTAGTTCGAGATGGAGGCGACATTCAAAAGGCGGAAATGTGATTTACTTATTAAATTAGAGTTTCAGAATGTTGCTGGCAGGGAAGTTTACTTGGCGTGGGATGCACTCGAGCTTGCAGCTGGCGAAAGTTGCGCCAAGGTTGAGTGTCGTTAGGGGATGTTGGGGATTGGGGAAGGGGAGTGGAATTCGAAAAGAGGGTTTGAGGAATCAATCTGCTTTCCTGTTAAGTGGATTACCTCATGACTATTAAATTTAATTGTTTCCCTCCCTTGTCCCTTTTCAATCGCATTCGGTCAGATTATCACCGCATTTATGAGCTTTGTTCAAGTGAAAATATTTTTATTAATAAAAAGATTGGCATGGTAGATATGTAAATGGTTGTGGCCCCTTCCTATTCTTTTGGTTTTTAATATTATTAGTTTGTAATCTAGTTTATGGCGCGTATAACTGAATAATTGATTCACATTCACTTATTTGAATAGATTCATCAGTTAAAATTAACAAGAAATAAAGAAAAGTTGTGGGAGCGACTTTCCCCCTTTCAATTAACTCTAATTGCATTTTATTTAACTAACTTGACATATGACGAGTTTCCCCAATTAAGCAAACAGCTTCTTTTTAATTATATTTGTTGGCATTGGGGTTCGAATAAAGGGGAGAAATAAATACAAACAAAACAAGAACTTGCAAATGCTCTGATTAATAAATTAAATCAAATGTGATGTCAATATTTGCCAACAAGAACATATTTTTATGCAAATGTTTAATCGTCATGTTGTAAAGTTAAGTTTAAATTTGCGGTATTGCTCACAGAGAATTCCGTGCAGATTAATACCCGTGATTGTTTCGAATTACATTTGTATCCAATTAATTAGCGATTTCCAAAGCCCTTCCCTTCCCCATGAATAGCTGCTGTCCCCTGCCCACATATCCACCTCGATTGCCGTTCTCAGTTAATCTTCGGTCCTTATTTCAAGTGATTTCCGCTGCTGTTGGCCAAAAAGACCCTCTCACTCCCACCCGTAACTCCTGATTGTACGTCCGCCCGCCCGGAGGACAACATTTGCATTAGCACTCAAAAGACGGAATATTTAAGAGCGTCCCACAGTGCGAAAATAAATAAATTTGCTGTGTAAACAGAAGCGAGCGCAAAGAGAGCAAGCTGGAAAAACTGAGCAAGGAGTAGAATGAATGGGCCAGCAAAAAAAAATAAAATAAAATGGGGAAAAAACATGACAAAAAGCTGCGCCCATCAAATGAAAAGAAGAAACTGCAAATCAGCGCAGTTGCACCAAAGGTAAACTTCTGGCCTGGCCAAGAGAGGGAGAGTGGTGTTCGGGGGCGCGACGGAAAAGTGGCAAAAGGGGGCGGCAAATGGGCGGGTAAAGTGTGTGAGCGGGCGGGGATAGGAAAAGCGGAAAGGGAAACTCGACAAGTGGCAGCGCGAGGTCGGCGGCGCAAGTGAAAGGAGCAAAAGGCGACAGCAAAGCGAACTAACACAGCGGAAAAGCCTTTTGAAGTTCCCCCACTAACAACAACAACGGGAGCCCAGAGTCAGGCAGCAGCGTGAGTAACAAGAAACAAGAGCTACAACAACAAAGGAAGTTGGAATTAGAAAACCGAAGTACCTAATACTCTAAGCTAGAGGTGCAAAAATTACCGATGAATATCTTTAAATTGAAAACCTGGAAGGACTTCTATTTCAGCGGCATTTCCGACTGTCAACTATTGTCTTTTAAAGAAACTATTAAATTCATCATCAATAGGTGTTTTTAAAACAATGCATTACATTTTTGAAATAGCCTTGATTTTAAAGATTTTAAAGAAAACACACCCTTTAGTTCGTTTGGTATATAAATGCCGCCATTATTTCTAATTCGCTTATTTGCAAGTGATGTGAATTTTACTTAATCAAAAAATAAATTAATAAGTCAAACCATTGTTTTTAATTAAATACTCTTTTTCTTTTATGACACAACCCTATTTTCAGAACATCAACTAAAGTGCAATAATTGTGTTTAAATTGAAATGTCATGACCACATGGTTGTTAAACCCATGTTTGTCGATAATTGCCTGTTGAAATAAAATCAACATGTTTCTAGTATTTATTTATCTATTGTGTTTTCAGCATTTAAAATTAGGAGGCACTTTTTATGGGGAAACGGCTATTCAAATAATATTTGTATTTTCGATCAAAATTCCACAAAAACAAAACTACACAACCCCTACAAAAAATAACATCATAATAAGTGATTTAATTCCCATTGGATTCGCTCAATAAATAAATTGTCTAATAATTCCAAATATACTGCTATTGGTTGGTAGCATTTTGTTGGTCAAATAGAAAGGACTCTTTGCCAAAAAAGGCCAACAGGCAGTGCGGCAAGAACAACAGCAAACACCTGAGTTTGAAGCTAAAGAGAAGAGCGATGACGACGTCAGCAGCGCGTCGCCAAGGCAGCGGAAAAGTGAAAAGGCGGAATAGCGGGAAAGCGGGAAAGCCTGGGGAAATGCCAGCGACAACGGGGAAGTCCGGTTCAGTCGTGCAGGCAAATGGCGAAATGTTCGGTAAAGCAATTTGACTTAAAAATGCTTAGCACTTGCATATCCTGGCATATCCCGGCATATCCCCGGCAATAGTCCCGGCCGTCGCGTCGTCCAGAGCCAGCTCAGCTAAATAAGGACAACAAAAGGAGACGACAGCGACAAGGACGCCGACTGCGATTCAGAGGCAAGGACAAATAAAATAAGGAGCGGGCGCAGAGCCTTAAAGGATCACGAGCTGTGAGTGCGCTTAAGCTCATTTATTTAAATTAAAACAAACACTGCAGGCGCAAAGGCAGCCTAGGACCCTCGCCTGGCTGGAGCTGGCTGCCGAGAGGGGGCATGGCTAAGCCGCCAAAGCTGCGCCTCAGTGCATACATTGTGCATGTCCTTTTTCTCTGTGCCTGCGTCTGTGCCACCGTCTGTGTGAGAGCCTGCAGGGCTCATGAGTGCCTGCGTGTGAGTGCAGAACTTTGGCAACATTTCCGATTGCCAGGACCAGGGCGGTAGCAAAATATTTTGTGCCATTTGTCCTTTTTTGTCATTTGTCCGGTGGCACAAACAGGGCAAATTGTTTGCAATAATGCGCGTGCCAAGCGCCAGTTGGCTGCCGGTAGTCGGCAGGTGGCAGGTGGCGGGATGCGACATTCTGCAGGTGCCAGCTGCCAGGTGAGAATTTCGGGGCCCACCGCTGAGCTGGCCCAATGAATTTCACTCGCATTTGTAAGTGCCATCGAATAACAATAACAACAGGGATCCCGGCAAAAAGCTGGAACAATGAGTGGGATTGGCATTACACGCCCACCAGTTTACTGGTTTTGCATCGGCACGCGCAAAGGGATTATAATTAACAGGTGCAAAAAAGGTGGCAGATCTCCGTACATATATCGTAATGAAACCAATTGTGTCGCAATTTCACATAAAGCACAAAAGTTGAGTTCGGTTCAGTAAAAAAATTTAAATACCAGAATGGATCCATGTGGTAACATATTTCCATTGAGATATTCCGCAATTTTTTCTCGGCTTCATAATTACTCTTATAATGAGTTTTTACACCCTTAAAGGGTATTATAATATTATCCAGAAGCATGCAAGTTGCCATTTTTAACCCTATATCCTATAATGAGCAAATTGTTACCACTTTTCTTATTTTTGAAAGAGGTTACATAAATAACATTTACAAAAATTACAAAAAGTTAATATATTTGAGGTCTTTTTGGTCGCTTCTGCAAGGGAACTATTGCTAAAATTCATAAAAATTACGACTCGCAAATGGAAATTTAATAAACAAAAATAAAATATAGGTAAAACATTTTTTATTGAGATAAAATAAACGTTCTAATTTATTAATTTTATAACAACGAAATGGCTAATGAATTTAAATTAATGAATTTTTAGCTTGGGTTTAATCGACTTAAAATACTCCTATGTTCCAAAGCGTCCACTTTCTAAAGTTAGTTTTTCCTTTATAAATTTTTAATTATTTGCATCTTTAATTAAATATCTGATTTTTTTATAAATACTTATAAATCTTAAATGTTTCTTAATGTAAATAGGTTTTTTTTTGTGAAGTTCACTTGACACAATCATTTATTTTGGTAGGGATCCTTGGTTGCGAATTTAAAAGCTGAAAACAATATAACTCAAATTAAACGGGGAAGCAATTTAGTATGACAAATATATATCACAGCCTTTAAAAACATTAAAGTATTAAAGCGAATTTCCCATAATAATAGCATCAAATGCGATTAAAATAAAGACCATTAACCAGTTCAATCCTCCCATATTTGAATTATAAATTAGTAGTATATCTTTGATTCTGTTGATTTTATATTATTTTTTTACAGTCTCGGCTCTGCCCATTTCAGTAAATAAACCTCCTTGAAGGCGACATTAAAGCCTGAAAATGGCAAACCACAAGTATTGTAATTACTATTAAAATGACATGACCAACAAACATCTATTATGCACTTAAATAAATGGCTTGATATTGGACGTTGCAAGAGTGGCAAACAATAGTATTTAATACAGATGACAGAATGCAATAATTTGTGCGGCAAACTTGGAGCGGAAAATCGCGAAATGAAAATGTTAATTGATTCGGTTTTTTCTAGTATTTCAGCATGCACACCATGATGGTGTTGTTGTTGTTGCCTCTTTGCAGCTTTTATTTGTTGTAGTTGGCAGAAAAGTTTCGTCAATGGGATTTTTTATTGCAGTCGGTAAAAGTTTTTATGTGCCACCATTAGTAGCCAATTATTGGCGACTTTCACGTAGGAGTTGGGGGCCTTTGGGTGCAAATTTATATTCCATGTCAGCGGCTTTCGACTGCAGCTGGGCAAAAAAACCTAAATCAAGCAAAAAAAAATCGAAAGAGACAAGCGAAATGGCCGATAATGAGCATCTAATAACTCAATTTGGGCCAAGTCAAGGATAAGTGGCAGGGGGAGGAGGGTTAAGTGGGGTGGCGACACTAATTAAAACCGCTGCAAGTGCCGGGAAATGGCAAGTGGGAAATGGGAAATGTGAAAAGGCTGCAGTTGTTGGCGCGGCGCTTCTTTTAGCTTAATTAAACATTGCCGCTTGACTTTTAATTGATTGTGAACAAACTGAAAAGCTTGCAGCAGACAAATAAACAATTTAACTAAATGCGCCGCAAAGTAGGCAACAGCGGGCTTTTATGGCCTGCGAGGAGTGGCGGCCCCGCTCTCTAAGCCAGAAGAGGACTAGGGACCCAGCACCGACTGGCAACTGGCAACTGGCAACTGGCAAAATGGAAATGGAAATGATGCCTGCCGTCGCCGGCTGCCTGCCTGCCTGGCTGCCAAGAGTGTAAATGTAAACACAGCTCAGCAACAAAAGCCAGCAAGGCGTCAGAGCAGGAACAATGCGTAAGTCGAATGAATGGATGCCCGCCCAACCAGCGCCAGCCACCGCCCCCTGTATCCTAGTATCCCAGTATCCTAGTGCCCATACCCAGAACCCGCCCCGGGTGAGGGCTGACTGAATGAATGAACAAATGCTGATGGCTTAGGCCGCTCCGACTTGGCCTCGTCTCTGTTTCTCTGTTTTGAGTGAGTGAATGAGTGCTGGGGACAATTGCGATAATTGCCGTTGTCTCACACCTAGCCGGAAAATCTGGCTGAAAAGGGGCGGGGGATATGGCAGGATGTGGGGTAGTGGGGATGTGTGTGCGCCTGCAGAGTCGTGAAATGATGACAAGAAAAAGCTTTTCCGCCGGCAGTTTGCCTGCTCACGCTACCCAACCCTATTTATTCAACAATTTTCTACAATTTTATTGTTTACATTTATGTTCGTTGAGAGCTCATGTGTGTGCGTGTGTGGGCCCCATCTTTGGGCAAAAGTTTTTCTTGGCCTGGTCTCTCCTTATTTCCAACTCTAAACTCGGGGTTTTGCCAGCTCATGTTCGCTCTTCGTTCCGCCTTTTTTTCTTCATATTTTTTGGCCATCTTTTTTCGCGCACAATTTGCATGCGAATTTGCCGCTGTCTGCGGAACGCCCCTCCGCTCCTTTTTTCCATCTTAGCTGCGCGTGCCTTTTCCTTTTTCCCGCACGACTGCAGGTCCTCCTTCCCATCAGGGGGTCCTGGCCGTCATCCCCCCCCATGCTCGCTTGCCACTCATCCTTCCATCTGTTTGCTCGCCTTTTTTCCCCGCTCGCTCCTTGTTCATTTTTTATGCCCCGTTAACAACTTTTGCTCGGTTTACTTTTCCCGTGTCGAGCGGCGGCAGCGACGTCTTTGAAAGTTTAATTGTTGTTGCATGTCTTTTTGCGTCGCCTCCTTCGTCCTGCGACCTGCCTTCTCTTCCTGGTCCCGCCCTTCATGTCCTGGCGCTGCTGTTCCTTCTCGCTCCGTTGTGTAAATTGTACGCCGCACGTTTTTACGCCTGCAGCGGCTCAAGAGCGGGGAGAATGGAAAAAGGGACAGCTGAGAACGGAGGGCCAGGACTAAATGAAGAAAGCCGGAGAAGACACGCTGACGAGTCGTGGAAGGCCCTGTCTTACCCATATGCGTATGTGTCTGTCGCGGAGAGCACAGACATGGCCAAGATCATAGGTGTAAGCGAAATTAATTAGTTAAAAATGAGCTGATTTAATTTCTGAATGTTTTGGCTGAAAATATTATACGTGTAGATACCATATTTAAATATTAATATTCTGTAAAAAAATGTTTTTTATAACTTCTATAGGAAAATAATCCCGAGATCCATGTATTTCTTTAGCAAGACCCAGTAGCGTAGAAAAATTTGTTTAAGAACAAATTAAAAAGATATAATATTCATATAAATTCAGAACTGCATGAAAATCCCCCCACAGGCACTTTTAATTCGATTCCTATGGGGGGACAGAGCCACCGAATTTGCCTGGCCGTGTTATTGTCGTGACACCCACTGTCTGCTCCTGAGTGGTTGGGTGTCCCCGTGTCCCGATGTCCTGGTGTCGCAGCCCTGTCCTCCTGCTCGTCGGAAGTGTGAAACTGAAATTGAGCAACTAAAGGACTAAAAGGCTGTTGCCTACTTCCTGGCGGTGCTGCGTTCATTGCCGACGTCTGTTACTGTTAACTGTGTGTGCGTGTGTGGGGCGTAAGCGTTCATTGCTTGGTTCGGTCGTGTGAGAGTGGTTGTGCCGCGGGTGTGTGAGACTGAGGGGTGTGGGTGTGCGTGCCTTCGACTTTATTTGGTTTACGTAGCGCTTGGCATTTATTTGCCCACAGTGAGACACTCGCAGCCAAACTGGGAAAACTTCGTGGCCCCCTCGCCAAGAAAGTGGGAAAAAAAAGTGGCATGTATATATATTTTCGGGAGTTGCTCGGGGGTGTTTGTGAAACGCATTGCGCTCGACGATAACTCCATTGAACTGGGCACAAGTGTTGTTCCAATGCGACCCCCTTAACCCCGAGTTGCTTTCCCCTGCCTCCTACCATTTTATGTTTTTTGCATGTGTCCAGAGTTCGTAGCTGGAAGCTGGTGAACGGAAACGGAAGCGATAAGATAACACACACAAACATGCATACGATTTTTACACGTTCGTCCTTTTCGGTTTTGTTTTCCCTCTTTTTTTTCTGTTGCCAGCACTTCTCCTGGCTGCCGTGTTTGCTCTCTGCTGTGTGTGTTATCTGTTATCTAATAGCCGTGATTGCTCAATCATTTGACAAATTTGATTGTAATTGAAAAGCTGAGCTACGGGATTGACACATCGGTTGGGTTACGATCGCATCGAATGGCAAATGGGGAAATTTAATTTTGCCTGCGAGGAAAGTGATTTCTGACAGGGGTCTAGGCTGTCCAGGGCTCTCTCTCAAATGAAGTTCCATTCGGTTTTTTGGCCGGCGTTTGATGACCAGAAAATAATTTGTAACCGTCAGTAGTAAGATAAACTATATACTCCAAAAGCCTCTATTTAATTTATGATATTCAAGGTTCGGTTTCTTTAAGTTCAGTCTCTGGGGATCCTTGGTTACAACTCCTTTACATTATATCACATTCTTTGAATTTATTAAGTAAATTAAACGAAATATCTTCCAACGTCTATACTTTTTCTGCATTCGCTCTAAGACCATAATGTTCCTTTAAGTACTTGAAGTCCAAAGCGCCATTGGGATCGTATATATATGTAATTGGCTCTGCCGGAGCCAAGGCTGAACGTCTCTAGAAAAATTCCTGGAATTGCTGGAGGAGTGTAATGGGACACATAATCGGCGCTGCTAGCCGCATTTGTAGCCATAATTGCTGTTGGCTTAATTTCAACAGGCAACTTCCGTGACGGCAACTTGAATTGCTTCTTCCACAGCCTCCTGCTGCTCCTTTTTAGCTGCTGCTACTCCTTTTGGTCTTGATGCTCCTTCTGCGCTCAGCTGCAATTCCTCCGCCAACGACAAGGACAACATGGAAATCCATTTGAGTCCACAGGCTAGCCAAGTTGCTGCAAACACACACATGTAGACTCGAAGTCTGAATGAGTGTGAGTTCCGCTGTACACTTTAAAGAATCTAGTGTGACCAATACAGGTATTTTCACAAAAGCTTAAAGTGATTTAGAGTTATACCTGAAGTTAAAAATTGTCCTTAATAGAGCCCATTAATTTTAAGAAAAAGTTGGAGCTATTATTATTATATTACTCATACGCCATGTTGCACTGACGATTAGTTTTCAACAGGTTGAGCGCATAACTGTTTAAAATGTTAACATAAACAAAGGTATATAACGAACTTACATAAATTTAGAAAGATATATGCCCTTGAAGTAGAATGCCGTTTCCCAATTTAAAGTGAATCCTTTTGCAGATTGCTTCACTTAATTCCTGTGCTTTTGCCTGTTGGTGCCCCAGAGGTCCTTTTTTGCGAGTGCATTTGCTGCTGCTCATTTGGTTTTGGCTTTCCATCCGTCGGTCGCGCTCGCTTCTTACACTCCACACTTCGTCCGGCGCTTTTGTTATTTTATTGCAGTCTCCACTCCTTCTCGTCCTTATCCTTGTGCTATTTGCTTGGCTCCTGAGCTGCTCGCTGCGTGTGTGGCTTGGCTGGTGTCCTGTGCTGAGTGTGCGAGAGTGTCCTGTGTCTTGGAATCGTTTGTCCAGCACCACGGCCCCCCTTCTGGCGTCTGCTCATCAACGCCACATTTGTGTTCGACTCCGGCTCTGGCTCTGGCCTCGGCTCCTGCCCATGCCTCCAGTCCTGCTCCTGTTTTTGCTCCTGCTTTTGCTTCTGTTCTCGTTGCCTGCCTGAACTCCGTCTCCGTTTTAAACTCCTTTCACTGGCTGCTCCACATGCAAGCATGTCCTTCCGTGTGTGTCCGTTTCAACTGCGCATTTGTCTGGCCGCTTGAGCAGCCTTTCAGCTGTGCTCAGGCTTTCTCCCTGCCGATTTTCCATTTCCCCATTTTCCCTACCTCTCCCCACCCCTTGTGGCTGTCTCTGTTTGCATAAATGACTGCGCCTGTGTATTTGGCATGACTCTTGAATTAATTTTGCAACATTTTAAATTGAGCGCAATTAATTGCGAAAATGTTTTATTTTTCCACTTGCACTCGTTTTTCACATTGTATATGTATGCATGCCCATACAGATGCAATTGGATATGCATATGTGTGAGTCCGTGTTTGGGTTTGCTGTGCATTTGGTTGCCATTCCATTTTTTTTTGTTCACCCGTTCGCCAGCAAGTGCGAACACGCGCATTCAAGCATATGCACGTCGCCAGCGCGCTTTCTATACAAGCACACGTACGGTTATGTACGTATAACGCACTCACACTCTCACACACACACACCCCCCCAGCCCATCTACATATATGCGACGTTTTTGTTGTTGCTGGCCCATCGTTTGGACGTGCCGCCTCTTTTACCACTCATTTCATAGTTGCCGTTTTTTTTACCCTTTATACAATGGGTATATTGTAGCAGCCCCACCGAATCCTGTATATTTTTATGCATATTAATATGACACTTTTCCGGCGCAGGATAAAATTCTACAAGGATATACAGGTATTTAGGACTGGCACCTTCAAAATATCTTCATTTTTAACTATGCATCATTGTAATTAATTTAACATTTTTTTATTTTAAAGAAAACTTAATGAAAACACGCATTTTCTTATATATTATTTTGTTTTGTTTATGTTTATTTTAGTGCAGCTTTTTCTTAGAAAAATTTCCTATCAGGCAGGTAGGATTACAAATCTATTTGTTTGTTTCTCAAGATAGACATTGTTTGTACATATCTTACTAGTAGCGCAAAATGACTCAATCAAACACGTTATAGTGCAAGACAGGCGTATTAAGCGTTTACTATTGTTGTTAATTTAATTTTGTATATATTTTTATATATACATATATACAATATGCTAGGGTAATAAATGATTAATACGTATACTGATATATTATATGTTAAACCATTTCCCGGGCAATCTGGGATTAACTGCAAAAGGACATAAATTGTAACCGCAACAGAAATCCAACTTTATATTTTTCCAAACACATACTTTGTATAAGGAATAATATTTCATTTCTTTTTAAAGTCCTCTTTAGCTTAAACTTGTTGTAAAGAACTCGTAGTGAACAAAGTAATTTGATAATAAAAACAATTCAGCTTAGAATTTTAAATTATGAAGACTAATTAGTTTCCCTGTGACACAACACTCATCCGTCTGCCAAGTATTTTGGGTTCGAAAATGTATCCATTTTGTCCATTGTTGCGCTTGTTGTTTCCGTTGTCACTACACTATGCCCCTGTGCCTCCCTCCCCCATAGCTGTTCCACCCAATTTTCTTTGCGTTTCTGTATGGGTGAGTGTGTTGCCTGATTTTTTTGGCTGGCGTACTTTATGCATTGCTTTTATCGCGTTTTCTACGCTCGCACAGTTGGGGCCGCGGGCATCGCATAACACGCATCGCCTAAAAGTATGCAGCGTGCATTGAAAGGCTTTTACAGGACACTCTCTGTCGCTGTCTCGCCATTTCAGTGCGCCCCCTCGCATCTCCGCTTTCTGTTTCATTCCGGGCATTGTTGTCGCCGTTGTTGCTGTTAATTTTTTGGAGCTGCGTTGTTGTTGTTGTTGCGTTTGTGTCAGCCTCGCGTAGCCTCCATCCGTGTCACTTTACATCTCGCCGCTGCGCGCGTGTGTGTGTGTGTCGCTTATTTATATCCAATTGTTCATTTGTCTTTGGTTTATGTTACGCATACGTCATTTTTGCCCATATTTTACATCAGAGTGATTGCGAGAGAGAGAGAGTGAGTGCTGGCTGCACCACAATGTGAAATATTTTTCGTTATATTTATGTTACATTTGCATTGTTTCCTTTCCATGAGGTCCTTTTGTTCTGGCACTCGAAACTCCAATTTACAAAACTCAGGATGCTGCCTACGTGGATTTGTCACACAGTGATCAATGTACTAAGTGGAGCACAGAACGAATAAGAAATGTAAATAATAATCATAAATTATAAATTGCCGATCGGAAAATCAGAGTTGTGGCAGTCACTTGAAAGGAAGCTCTCAGTTCTGATTATTTATCTATGCAAATTTTGTTGTGTGTTCAAGTAGAATTTTACGTTTATTCTTTGAGTTAAAATGGAATTCTAAGGGTTTTCTGTGCAACTAGTTCACAGTTAGGAAATTGGAGAAAACCATTGCCAACAAATTTTGGGGATATTTTAATAGGCTGTGAATTCTTCTACAATTTAAAAGAACTTTATTTGGAGGTGTATTAAAATTAAAATAATAAACATATTCCCAACTCGAAATATATTTTTGATATTTAGTATGTTACAATTATAATTGATTTTCGAATAAAATAAGCTGTTCCTAGCGAATGCAATTTATTTATTAGAAAACATACAAGTGGCTTAAAAACTATAAAACTTTCACAATGAAAGTAGCGAATTCTCCGCGTCTCCACTTAAGACTTTGATAGATTGGAGTTTCAGTTCCTGTTCGTAGAATTTTCGAATCGAAACTTGTCCACAAATCGCACTCAAATCAGTCTGGAGCACTGCACGATGATGTCCTCGCTGTGCCAAAGGATATCCGCTTTAACTTTTGCCACAATTGAACAGAGAATTCGCCATGTGAAGGCTCCTTTGTGCATTGGTTTGTGTGCGCTCAGGATTTCTCCACTTCGTTCATGGGAAGAAAGCGATTTTTCTTATTTATTTCGTCTATTTCTTGATTTTTTTCCCTGCAAATTGTATCTGAATTTTTTTTTATCGTTTTCTTGCCTGCAATTGGTTTTTCCATTGCTGTCTCGCTCAGTCTGCTCTGCCACTTTTCTGGATTTTTGCTGGTGTTGTTGTATCTGTTGTTGCTCATTGCTCAAATGTATTTTGCATTTTTTATGGAACTTGCAATGCCAATACAACAACAATAACAAATTGGTCGGGAGGAAGAAGTTTTATTTCACTCTCCTTTGGCTGTCACATTTTCTTATTGTAGTTGATAAACTTGCCGTTCGTGCCCGGGCCAAGTCCAAGTGTCTATGACTGTTTATGGCCGAGTCTGTCAGCCGTGCCTCCTCCACTCTCCATCTCTTGCCCCTTCTGCCACTGTGTGTATCTGTGTGTGAGGGGGAAGTGTGTGCCTTGGTTGCTTTTTTATTATTCAGTAAATCAAATCAGTTGCCTAACAACTCAATCCAAACACTTGCAGCACGCGCCATGGACAAGGACATGGACATGGCCCAGAGATCTCCCGCCCACTCAACCCCATCCCCGTTGGCCATGTCCTGTCATGGGCTGTACCGAAAGAAATGTGTTCTTACTAAGAAAAATAAAAGAAAGGAATATTAAGTATATAAGATTTTATACATGTTTAATTATGGTTCTACTCTTTGATTCTTCTGCAAAATAATTGATTCTAATGCCAATGCTGCACAGTCCTCTTGGGTACTTTTTAGTTTGTGTACAATTATTTTTATTATATCCTAAGATTATCAAAGAATTGCATTCAGTTAAGTGCATGCCAATTGAAATCAATTTCAATTACAATTATATTTCTTTCAGTGTGTTTTCTTTTCGGAATGCTTCATCTTTTCATCTTGCTCATCTGTCTGCTGCGTCCTGGTCTTCGTCTTGCTGTTATTTTTACAGTTAAGTCAATATGCAGCCGTCAAAAACAACACTTGATACTTTTGTGAGTTGATTCTGCAGACTTGGCCATATTCCCCAGGACCCGCTCCCCGTTGCCGCCGTCATCGGATGAATATCTCCTCCTATCTGTCATCTGGCTATTGTGAGTTTTCCCTTCGAAAGTTTTGCACAAAAATAAACAACGCTCTCTCACCCAGACACACACACGCACACACACATTTGAGCCAGAGAAGTTGGCAATGAAGCAGCACAACAAATTTATGGTCATATCAACAACAGAAGCACACTCACTGACACACAGCCATAGAGGGTCCCGACAGGACACACACATACTCACAGAGTCGCAGTTAGTTTGTTTCACTGTTAACAATGCATATGCATGAGCTGAGGGCGACCATAAGCGACTTACGTGCATAAGCCGTAGCAAAAAGCTTGAGCTATCATCCTAACAAGCGGGCAACTGGCTGCTGGCTGTTGGCTGTCCCTCCTGCAGTCCGTCACTCTGTCATTCTGTCAATCCGCCAATCAACACACACACATACACACAGCAGAGCACAACAAAACAGAACGCAACGTTCAAGCCGTCGCCTAATGGGAGTGGCGGCAGGTGAAACAGGTGAAAAGGTAGACAGGATTCGGGTTCGGATTCCAAATCGTGTGAAAGCGGATTGTTATCAATTCAGCTGTCGATTCGCCTTCATGCAACGATTTCCGAACTCCGGACACATCTAATGGCCCTGATGCGATAATCCCCTGATATCCTACCTGCATACGGAGCCGGAGTTGGCCTGATAACCTGTGAGTCCTGTCATACACTGAATGCGCTGATCTGATTTACTTCGAGTGAGCCAATGCAGTTTGGGGAGCTTAACTTCATAGGCTTCAAACAGAATTAAATGCTGTCTGTGAAATTATTACTACTTGATAATACAATTCTATATGTTTTACAACATCTATAACTATTTAAACTATTTGTTATTATTTTCCTAATACCCACATTGTTCTTCGATATTTGATTGCTTGCGCCTTGAATCGATACTCATTTTATAGAAAAACAAATTATTTTGCGTTCAATATTTAATATTTTACAGGATATCAACAAATCAGGTCTGCCTTGAAAATATATATGTACATATATTATAATCTCTTTTTAACCCCTTAACCCCAGTTTACTTCTGATCAATTAAATTTTCCCATTCCAGAGACACAGAAAACTCTTGGCCAAGAAGCGTTTTCGAATCATTCATCATTCGGAATCATTTTCGGCCATCAATGTTTGATCGTTTCAATCGCTTTAAGGACCATTTTCATAATCCCAGAACCCGACGCCCACGTCCAACGAAACTTATTTCGAGCAAATCTCATAGACACGTATGCCCGGAATGTGTGCCGGTGGCCATTACCAATTCGCAGGGAACCTTTTTTTACGATTTACGTGCCGCATCCCCTGGGAGGCAGAGGACAGACCCATTGTGCCACTCCGCCACCCCGCAAAAAACACTCGCATCCTTGGCAACACATAGACACTTCCACCTGGCACTCTGGTCATCCACACGGTTCGGGCTTTTAATATTTCTCATATTTTTATGGCGCTTACTGGGAGTGGAGTGTTCGGAATGGGATAAGAGTGTGGCTGGATGGCTGGCTGGGAATATGGGTGCTGTACGGTCATCATATTTTGTGTGATTTGTTTTTTTTTCTTTACAGGCAACTTTTGCCACTGAAATTAACAAGTCTCCACCCATACAGAGAGAGGAATTTCGAGTACACAAAACTTAATAAGCACATTAAAATGGAGAATTACTTATTTGTACACGTCTTTGGCTCCGACACAAATTATATTGATAATATAAAAGGGTTTTGAG
>VNJV01013381.1:0-67889 GCA_008042635.1 Drosophila nikananu | reverse complement strand
GCGTGAGCGTATCGTCCGCCATAAGGCCGCCACCGCCGAGAAAGGACTTCTTGCCCACTCGTCCCCCGCCCGGCAGCGTGGCCTTGAAGGGATTGTCCTTGCAGCGCCGGGCGCTCTCCACGCGCTTCATGATCTCGCTGGAGCACTTGGTCACCACGTCGTCCAGGCTGTTCGACTCGTCCGTCGAATTCACCGCCTGTGTGGGTGTCTGCGAACTGGGCAGCGGCGATCCCTCGTAGCAGCCGGAGTCGCGGGGGAAGTGCCGCCGGCCAAAGGGCGACGCTCCATGCTTCATGTTGATGTTGTTCAGGCGCGCCTCGTCGTTCTCCGAGCTGGAGCCGGCTATGTCGACGTCGGAGCCTGTGCGGGTGAAATTCGTAGCTGTGAGTTTTCGTGGGTGTGTAAGGTGGTGTGTTAAGTATGGGATGAAAGAGTGGGTTAGGTGGGGTAAACATCAATTTGGCTGGCTTACTTAGGCAGTGAGTCTCACGCATAAAAGGGCCAAGGCAGGTTATACTTCAAGCTGCGTTACTAACTTGGATTTATGGCTGCATAAAAGTTATCGCCAACTGCTGTTTTATACGCCCAACGTGATGGGAGAACGGAGAAAAAGGCACTTTATCTGTTGCCAATAAAATTTCGATTTGAAAACTGTACTTGGGGGCAATCGTGATTAGGAATTTCACAATTTTCTAATCTATTTAATAGCGTACAATTTAGTGAAAAACAGAAAGGAAATATAATAAACGATTCTTTACTTGAAATACTTTCTAAATTATTTACTTAGTAGGCAAATTGTGTGTGTGCTCACTTTTTACTTAGTTAATATCTATGTATATCTTCTGAAAAATATAATTAAATGAAAAAGCTTGACTCAAATCCTGCTAATATTCTTTCCTTTCCCTTGATTTTTTATGCAAACACAACGCCTACATGCAGCCAGTAGGGTTTTAGTAAAGGTTTTCCTGGAAGCTGGACTTACATTCAATGTCATGCAGTAGCTGCACAGCCGTCAGCAGCTTGGCTCGGTGCTCCTGGTTAAGGATGCCCAGGTAGTCCAGATCGGCTGGCTCCAGCTCCTTGAACAGCTCCAGGTCCTCGTAGCTGCAAATGGAACGATAGGTGAAACAATCCAACAAAAATATTGTTGGTAAATTTGTTTCATCTACACCACTTACCCGTTGAGCACGAACACGGAGGTGTACTCCTTGAGGCCGATGCGAATCAGCAGATCCTCCACCGAGCAGGGTCCTCCGCCGTTGTTGCTGCTGCCGTTGCCGGGATTATTAGCCAGCCGGGAGCCGGGGGCCAGGGTCTTGCTGCTCGAGTTCTTCATGCGCTGCTCCGGCAGCACCTCCACGTTGATGAACTTGAAGTGGCCCACGCGGCCGTGGCAGCGGCCCTTCCAGATGCCGGAGGCATTCATCGACAGCACATCGATGAGCTCGCCCTTCTGCGAATGGGGGAAATGTGATGGGATTAGCATGCTTCAAGGACTCTCTTGGCGACCCTTGAAAAATAAAGTAATGCGCCAGGTTGCTCACCTTGAATTTGAGCGCCTCCTTGTCGTAGGGATTGGGCAAACTATCCACGAGGGCCTTGGCCTTGCAGATGCTGCTGACCATCGAGGTGCGATCCTCGGCCGAAATCGAGCTGTGCGGACTGCCGGGACGCACCAGGGCCTGGGTGCCTGTGGACGAGAGGATTTGGGGAGGATTGATAAATATTTGCCCAGCTCTTTTGGCTCAAAGTTTGTCGTCCTGCCGAATTTCCAATCAATGCGCCCACAGCCAATTAGCCGCAGGACCCCTGGAATTTACTATGGACAAACACTTTGGCCCGTGCATGCCTAAGCTCGCACTCGTTCGTTTGGTTAATTAAAAACTTTTCAAATATTTTCACGCACACTCGCAGACACACACACAGAGTTGAACCCGAAAATATTCAAATATGCACTTGAAGTTTCCCATTATTTTTTTTCGGCCCTGTTGTTTTCTTTGCGTTGGTTTTTTGTTTGGTTTTGGGCCGGGGCTAATCCTTGCTTTGCATCCTGGCCACACGAATAATAAAGTATTTTTCCTTGCACTTTTCAAAAGTTGCCACCGAGCCACCCGGCCATCCGCCACCCTGCCACCAGGAATGCTCCTCCACCGATGTTGCCTTTTATTTTGTGCAAAAGTTTTGTTCATTAAAAAGGAAGCGGTTGCCCTTCATTTAACCACGCCCCAGACATTGCAATCTGCAGTGCCCCGCCCCCAACGGCAGGGCACTTGCCCTCTCCTTAGCCTCCTCTTTGGGGGCGGCAGCAAGTGCATTAAAAATTCATTAAGTTGGCAAAATTTGAAGGAGCAACAAAAAACCGCAACAAGAACTACAGCTGTTAATAGACCAATATGCAACCAGCCAGGCAGGCAGGCTGGCAGCCTGGGAGCCAGCAAGGCAGCCAGGGAATTTTTCCATGGCCATGCGGAAGGAGCCGGAGACTCAGACGGAGAGCAACAGACAAAATCAAACCCGAAAACTCTAAATTGCAAGCTCAGACAAAGATACACACAATCTCTCCCTGGCAGCACAATTTGTGTACTTACTCGAACCGGAAGCGCTGGGCAAACTTTCCACGGAGCTGGCCGAGCAGGCGAACGCCTGATCGCTCATGCTGCCACGGTCGGTATTATCTTGGGAATTGCTGAAATCCCTCGACGTATCCTTTGTGGCAACAAAGTTTCGTCCATTCTCATTAAATGCGCCAATTTCCTTTGCCGAGCTACGCATCTCGCCCGACTGACAAACCAAACCGAACCGAACAGAGCCAAGCCCAGCCAATCCGAGTCGTAGTGAAAGTTATCCAATTTTTTTTGTTGCCGTGTTGCCAGCATCGTCGTCGTCGTCGTCGTCGCAATAAATTGCATGTTGAAGGGTAGCAGCAGCAGCAGCAGCAGAACAGCAGAGCAGGGAAAGTATGAAAGTTTTGTTAGTTAAATCATTAAAAAGTTTAAAACGAACATACCGATACGCCGCCGAGCAGGAGAAGGATGGATGAGACATGGCTTTGTGTACACAGAAACAAATATTAACTAGAACTTAAGTCATATATGCAGGGGCTTAATTAATCCCAGAGTAAGCAGAGCTGAATGTTTGCTTACTGAAATAATAGTTTTGGGCCCTACAAAAACAGCTTTGTTGCTCTCAAGCTAGTAAGATATTTTTTGCTAATTCATTATTCTTTTATGAATATTTAGCCTTATATTTAATGTAATGTCTAAGCAATTGTTTCATGTGTCTCTATTTTGTTTTAACCTTGACTGCATAGCTTCTAAGGCTTCTAAGCCTGCTGCTGGATCCACGTAACTTTGTCTATCTTTTTTTGGCAGGCCTCGCGAGCCCAGAAAGTTGGCCGAAATGAACTTTCGCTTTTACCACTGGCTGGCAGTCAGGAGGAGGCCTGAGGATGCGGCCATAAAAACTCATTAAAATGGCATTTGCATTTAGAGTGCATGCAACGGCAAAGAGTTCAAGTCGAGGCCCATTATGAGGCCTAGTTGAAGCCAATTGCATATGCAAAGCGCCGTTGGCCAATGGCTAATTACATTTTCGCCGACCGACCACGGAATGTGTCAACAAAATCTCCGTGGCTGCAGCATCTCCACTTGGCAAACGCAAATGTAAATGCAAATGCACATGCACTTGGCCGGCTCCTCCATGGAGATCCTGCCAGCACATCCCTCCATACTCCCCATCTGCGAAGGCTTAGTCGGCATTAGCGTTTAATTAACTTACATGATGCACCGTGGCCTTTTGGCAAATGGTGTTCGCCTTGCCATGCGGCAGTCCGTTCTTTTTGGCTTTGGCCGCCAGCAGGCTGGGCGGCAGGCATCCATGGCCCCTGGTGGCGCCAATGTCCTCGTAATCCGACGAAGGGCTGGGCGACAGCGACGGCGACTCCCCGATTCCGCCGCTTAGCGTCCGGTAGCGGGCCGTGCAATTGTTGGTGCCGATCTGTGGGCAGGGAGGAGAAAAGCGGATTGAGTGCGTCGTTGCCATATTAGCCAAGTCGGCGGGGGCAAGTCAACTTTGCAAATGAAACGGTCGACCAATCTCATTTTCCGATGCTCGTATTCCGACAGCGTTTAGCTGGCTTAAGTGCCAACTCCAAAGCCAGCTGCAGCCCCGAAAGGAAAACAAGGAGAAATAAGCACGGAAGCGGAGCAACAACTTGGCTAAAAAGCTTTTCCAGTTTCTGTGTTTTTTTTTTCGTTTTTATTTCTCCCTATCTACGTGCATTCCGTCCATCGTCCATTTTCGACCAGACCGAGAGCGAAGTTTGTTTGTCACAAAGAGCACTTAATCAATTTAGACGCATTCGGATGCAGTTGGAGTTGGAGTTGGAGTTGGGACTGAAAGTTAAATGAGCCCAATTCAGCAGGGAGAAAGGGACTCCGGCACTTACCGACACCGCACTGAGCCTGGAGGTAACGCTTTGGAGGTCTGAGATGGAGCCCGCATAGTCGCCGCTCTCACGGTCATGAGATCTGAAAAATAAGTCGGAAATATAAATGTAAAATGTATTTAATTACAACCACAACAGAAATCACAAAGGCTTTGAAAATCCCTAAGAAGGTGTCTTAAAGCACGCTTCACAAATCTTATTTGCATGGAATTCGGTGTCTCTCCTTTTTAAAGGATTTCAAAACCTTAGTGATTTAGGTAACATCTCCACATATTTATGTGACCTCTTATGTATATCCTATCAATTTTTGCAAAGAACATAAACTTGAAATATCTTACACACTTAATACAAACCATTCTCTAATAAAATGTTATAATTTCACATGTAGAAATCCATTTCATTTTGGACTTAAGAAATTTTCCTAGTAAGTTATTCCTAATCCTAAAATCAATCCTAAAATTGCCCTTGACAATGGCTAAAACAACTTTAAACTGGTTGGTGGCAAACATTTTGAGTGCAAACAATAACCGAAGAGGCACAAGGTGTCAAAGGGGCCGAGAGGTTGGCTTGGGACACCGACCCGACCCGAGGTCGAGTGGCAAACAAAGGTCATATAAATAAATACTTGATTTCTTTTTCTTATATTTTCCTGGCTGATTTTCCTTTGCCATTTCGCTTCAGCACTGTTGAGATTTTCACTTTTGGTTGCCTTTGCTGTTTGTTTTCCACCTTCCCTTTCCCTTTCCCTTTTCCCCACTTTCGAGCTCGTATTTTCCCGCATTTCGTGAGAAGAAAAACTTTTCTTTGCTTTTGCCTCGCCGCTTAGGGGGCCCCAGCGGCGCACGAGGCGTATAAGTTATTTCAGCAAGTCCTTTGTATGCGTACGTGTGGAAAACGCAACTCGACAATGGCGAGGAGTCGGCCTCCTCTTTCGCTCCTGCTGTCTACCTATAGCCGGCTGATTGAGCAGGAGCTGCCTCCTGCTTGGCGTTGAAGTAGCAATAACGCCATTTCATTCAAGTGTCCTGGCCTGTCTCTGTCTTGCTCTTATTGGTTTTGACCCCGTCCCGCAGCAGGGGAAGGATTCTGGATTCGGAATCCGGGATCCGGGTTCCCTTTGCAGCGAGTGTGTGGCATGCGTAACAATATGAAATTGATGACTTTCGCCCCGATGCGTTTCGATATGTGTGCCGTCTGCCAGTCAAGTTCGCTCGTCACTCACTCAGTCACTACCGCACTAATTCCCTCATTCATACCTCCGTTCAGCGATTCATTCCTTCATTCACTCACTCATTCATTCATTCATTCATTCCACTGGCTGCAGACCTTCGATAACCGCACTAATGAAGTGAAGTCTACCCTTTTTCTGGCTTTTTCTGGCTGGCCGGCTGGCTGACTGTCTGCCTGGGGCCTGGGTGCCATCCTTTGACGCACCTTTTCAGATTGACAAATAAATTCGAGATGCCAGACTTGAGCTGTTTGATTGCTTTCGCTTTGGTCAGCTATTAGTGTTTGCTGGTCCAAATGTTTGGCCTTTTCACGGCGGACTGGGCACATTTGTGGCCCAGTTTTATGGTTCAATGATCACCTCTCTCCCTGGCCTTTGAAGTGGGCAGGAAAGAAGGGAAAAAAAGAGTTGAAAAAGGGTTCGGAAAACTGTTGTTTGCCATATCATAACTGCCCACTCCTGCTCACGCCCCGCCCCATCATCATCGCCGTCGTCGTCGTCAGAAATCTGACATCGGGGGGCTGGACCATTTTATTTATTAATGCGCCACCTTCGTGTCGGCCCTTTGGCCATAAACTCAACTGCAAATAATAATGGCAATCAACAGCCAGGACTACCGTCCCTGTGTCCCCCCACATCCGCCCCCGCGGGCTGTACTCACCTGGCGTGCGTTAAGGGTATTATTGTCGGTGGATTTGGCGGCTGCTGCGGCACGATAAGACCTCTACGCGGCGGTCCACGTTGCGGCAATGAAATATCTCCGGCGGATCTTAATGAAATTACGCCCGTGCTCTCGCGGTTATTCGAGAAGCGCACCCGGCCACCCTGCAAAAGAAGTGGAGAGGAGAACCGTGAGTGAGGGGCATACATACACTGGGGGAAAAACGCCATCTAAAATCGAGAATAAAATAATACATAGATATAAGAAATTTTGCAGCTATAGGTTAAGATGAAAGTGTAGTTATAAATACGTTTGTAAATGTGTGTTAAGTCTATTGGGTGAGTATTCAAGGGATTTCTATAATTCTGAATAGCTACTATCTATACTATACTATACTACCACTTAATTTAGTTGAGTTTAATTGTCAATGAAGTAATGTTAATGGCTTCCCACAATTTCCAGACAGTTTCCTTAGTTTTTACAGATTTTTCAAGGTCCTTTTCCTATCTTCTCTATATATTTTTCCCTGTGTATATATCCTTAACAAGAGAACGAGATAGAGAGCCCGTACAACATGGGGATTAGCATTCAAGTAGAATTTGCTGGCCGCTGTAGAGGCAACAAAATTATGAAAAATTAACAAAGTTATAAAACTTTATGAGGCCGTGAGTGGGACAGAGAGGGAGAGCGGGCAGAGTTTATTTGCTGTTGCTCCGCTATATTTGTTTTTGTTGCACTGATTTTAAGTGGCTGCCGGCTTCAGCTCGGAATTTTAAATTTGGTGAGCACAAATTTGGTTTCTTTCGCAGGATTTTGTTTTTTATATTTTGCGTATGTTTGTTTGGCAACGGAAATGGCAAAGTTTTCTCGTTTTTAATTTAGGCAATGCAGCAAAGTTTGTTTTTTTTGGGTGCGCAGGGAGCGTGGAAAAGCGTCCAGAGGTTGACTCCCTGAAAATCAGAATTTCGGCTTTCGGGTTGGTTTAATCCGCAGTATTTTCGGTATGCAGAGCTGGCAATCGGTCGGCTACCGAAAGGCATATCATGTCAAACGATTTGCGGGTCCAGTTTCTGATCAAAGGCCGCACCCAAACAATTCAATTTCAATGCGTTTCGGCCGCATTATCTCTGGGTACTCCGGTCCGTTAACCTTTTACCGAGAACCGCAAAAGTTTCATTTCAATTTTAAACAAATTTCGTGGCCACATCAAAGGGGCCCAAGCGAAAGAGGCCCGCACAAAAGGCCCCCCGAAGGGAGGGTGGCTCGGGAGAACGCTTCAGCGTTGAGTGATTTCAATTGACTAAGAAAACAAATTCCCTCAGCCTTAGCCTCAGCCTCGGTCTCAGTCCTAGACCCCGATCCCGGTCTGCGAATGTCGATAACTTGCCTAATGCGTTCCGACAAAAGCGCAACTCTCCGGAACTCGGGAATAAGTCAAGGGGGGCGCTAAGGAAATTATGCAAAGGGAAAAGTCTCAAGACGTCGCGTCGTCTCAGAGTTTTCCCACCTCAACCCGAACTCCAAAGCCCCGAGATCAATCCACAATCAGAGTGGGAGCCAGAGTCGAGCAAGTCAACAAGAATTATGCACTTTTTGACTGTCAATAAAAATAAAGTGAGTTCGAGTCGCAGTTTGTCCCGGAGTTATGCACACAGCCCAAGGAGCGGGCCACAAGGAAGCGTGCAAATGCCAAAGGACATGGACATACAAATCGAAGTGGGTAGAAATCAATGCGCCAGCACAAAAATATATTCAGCGTATAATTTAATAAAGCAAATAGAAGAAAAAGCCACAAAGCGAAAATCGCTGAGGAAAACCAAACTCGAAAAAATCAAATAGAAAAGTGGAAGCCCTCCACCTCCCTCACAGCTTTTGTGGCTGGCAAATTCCACAGAGAAATCAAAGCGGGTTGCCGCTGAAATTGGTAAAGGAACAGGCATTGGATCGGGTTTGAACCTGGCCCTGGAGTCCGCCGGGTAACCAGAATTAACGGCGTCACAGGATGTGCCGCATAAATTTCGAATGTGATTGCAACTGCGACAATGTTGTCGCTGCCAATTCCTTTTTTTTGGTGTAAGAGAATGACATAACCCGACAGACTTCCATCTCATAGTGTGGAAAATATTTCCGACAGAGAAAAAAGGGTTGTTATAATGGCTGCTTTCCGTTTTACTAAAGCTTTTTATAGAGCACTTTGTTTCATAACCTTTATGTATTCAGTTAATAATTTAAGTGAACCTCAAGGAAAAATCCTGATTGAATTTCAATAAGTTTAACTGTATTTATCTGGTTTCTAAATGCATCTCAAGAAGGAAACTCACCTGTATAGTGGCCGCTGGTCCGCAGTTGAGCCCCGCCATGAGAAAGTCATCGGGATCGCTCTCGTAGGGCGGCTCGTCATACCAATGACCTTGATGATGCAGCGCACTCACCGCGTAATGGGCAGCTGCTCCGCCTCCACCGCCGCCACCTCCGCCCAGGGGAATGGCACCCAGGCCGGCGATGCCCATGCCAACGCCCGTTCTCAGCGCCTCGTCGTACATGTACGTATCGTCTGTAAGGGAAATAAACCGAGTTTAGCAGCCGCAAGTAGGGCTCAAGGATTAGGATTTGGGGAAGACTGTGCGGAGGAAGAACTTTGAAAAGTTTTGCGAGCGCCCCGAAAAATGTGCAGAGCCAGCAGAATGGGCTGCAACACAATATTATTATACGCCACGTTGCACACAAAACTTGCAATGCCATTTGCCACATGCGAGCAGCACAAGTTGCTGCGGCACCAGCCCCGGCTACCGAGTCCGTGGTCCTTAGACCGGGGCTTATGTTCGGATTCTGGTCCGGAAACGGACATAAGATTTTATGCTCGCTTATGCATGTGACGCTCGCCAGACCCACGCCCTGTGCTGCACAGTTGCAACTTGCAGCAGAAGCACTTCAAGTGTAAAATTCCAGGCTGCATACTTTTCGGGGCACTCGTCTAGATTTTCCCTCAACGCTCTTCCTGCTCCTGCTCCTTGGCTTTGTTCTTTGTGCCACTTACCCATGCGTCCCTCGCCGCGACTCATTTGCAACAGGCCCTGTCGAATGTCACGCAAGATCTGTCAAAGAAAGAGAGCAATTTGGTAATTGAAATTAATTTGGGAATATTGGAATATGTCTTGTTCTGGGCACTTTTCACTAGTACAATTTACAGAGGGTAATTTTAAAGGGTTTCTTCCAGAACTCGCAGCTCCTTACATGCACACTTAAAGTTGTACATGCCAGCTGACAGCAAATCGAGTTTACCAAGAAATAAATTCGCTGATCCAGTTTCCGGAAGATCACATTTTGTCGAACCGAGCCATGGACTTGTTCTAATCAAGACTAATAAGCAGCCTTCTCCAACTTTATATGGTCAGAGAGAAAGTTGCGACTGCTCGGCATGGCCAACTTTGGCACCAGACTCTGACTATAACTAGATAAAACTTCTCCGTATTGAAGGCGACGCCTCCGCCCCGAGTTTGCATGCATGTTTGCTCGTATTTGGGCAGCACTTTGTCTGCATGCCAAACGTGACTGCTGTGCGAAATGAAAGGACGCCCGGGCGCGGACCGGGAAGAGGACGAAATGTTGTCAACTCTCAAGCTGGCGACTCCTTCTCCCGGCTGGCATCTTATTAGCCAAGTCAGTCAGTCAGTCAGCCAGGCAGCAGTCACTGAGGCTCGCGTAGCTGGCAAAGGCGTTAAAATTACAAAATTCCATTTGAAAACTAAAACAATTTTGCCAGCGCAAGCAGAACTACTAGAATGTGCTACTTGTTTATATTTTCTCTCTTTCTGTATATCTTTTTGGCATGTCCTGAGTGTCCTGCAGCATAATGGCATTCTGTGTGCGCGGCATACTAATTCCGAGAGCATATATGAAAATGTGTTCTGCTGCTGGCAGCCAGCGAAAAGCATGCCAGGGCCAGCGGGCGAACAGAAGCTGAAGCTGAAGCAGAAATAGAAATAGAGGCAATAAAAAGGGGGCGCTGAAAAATTAGCTAAAAGCTTTTTTGGCCAGTCCGCATTAAAAATGCATTTAAATGGCACTGCCGGATTGTCGGGGCGGCGTGTTATATGGCCCCCACAGCATCTGTACACACAATTGACTGGATATACGGCAGTTGGCAAATTGAAATTTACGTGGCCAAGACACACGAAAATTTTCCTTACCATTCTAATCGCATCTGAGGATCCTGGGGTCGCCTGCCTAATTGCTTGCCCAAATGCAAGGATCCCTCTACCCTCTACCAAAAAAAAAAGGAAATAAGGAACTTCCAGCCTCTACTGTATCATCATAAATATTTCATGTTGCTCGTGGGTACACACAACAGCAGTTTTCTTTTTTTTTCTCCAGCTTTTCCTTGCCAAAATGGAAAACAAGCTCATGAACAGCCTCCCGTCCGTGTGAGCGGGAGGAGGGCTCTGCAAAAACAGCAATTACAATTAGACAAACAGAATGCTGTTTGCACAAGTTAAGCAGCAGCAGAAGAAGCAGCAGCACTAACAACAATAACAATGCGACACCCCAGCCCATATCGCAATACCTCCCCCCACCTTTTGTATGCTTTTCATTTATGCACAAAAATTATTGCCCTTGCTTAGGAGCAGCACACATTTTCCTGGACTGGCAAACAGTCGACAAATTGTCGTGCAGCAACGCAGTTTGTGCGAGTACACAGGCGGAAAAAAGGGTCCTTAGTCATTAAATCGAGCTTTTAAGGACGGAAAAGTAGCAGACAAATCCGGCTCGAAGGACCAAAAGAAAACTTTGTATTAAAGTCTCTTAAGACGCTTGCAGGCATAATAAATTCTATAGTTTTTCTATATAAACATTTATATATACCCAATTTCTCTCTGTTCATTCGTGTCTCTGGGTGCTGCGTGTACAAGTCCGCATCTGCTGTCTGCTGTGTATCCATCATTGCGCCTGATAACTGGCATAATTAACTGAGCCGGCTGCCAAGCTGATTGAGGACGTCGAGTGCCAGGGGGCGATGATTTCCCTAATCGATTTGGATTTTGAGTCCCTGCTAAATGAATCTGAGTGCCATTCACAACGAGATAAATCTAGTAAATCTCGGGTTTACATTATCAATCAGAATCAGAATCAGGAACAGCCGGGAGTAGCCCGCAGTCCACAAGAAATACTTTGGGTCTGCGTTCACAACTAATTCTCCTGGCATATAAATAAATAAGTTACTCTCTTTCAGCGACACGCCCATCCATTCACACTTGCCAGGCCAACACAGCCACACACAGGCAACGAGTATTTTTATCATGTCCTTCGTTTGGACAACATTTTCAAGTGTGGAAAGTCTTGTTGTTTTTTGTTTTGTATGACAGACAAAAGTTTATCATTCGCCACGTTGCACTTCATTGTTTTTGTTGCCCCAGCTCTTGGTGCCAGTGCCAGTGTTGGTGTGTATCTATGTGCTTAACATTTTGTCTGCGTCTGTTTTGCATGTTTGCTCGCACATTTATTTGGAGGGCGGAGTTGGGAGCTGGGACTGGGACAGGGACTGGGACACAGCTTTTTCGGCCCGGTCTTCGGCTTTTATGCCTTGGAATAATTGCTGTTTTTATATCAAATATTTTTAATAGCTTTTTTAATTGGCTTGTGCATGCAGAAGTCGTAGCATTTATATTGCAAATGCAAATAGGAACTTAAACAGTGCATGACACAACTATAAGGCGGTTGCGAGAGCAGATATATATTTCATTTGACAATTAACTGAAATTTGTATGAGTGCTCTAGACACAAATGGGGAAAATAATAAGAGAAAAGTCGTAGTACACCTTTTATGAAGCATGTTTTTATGGTTAATGTGCTTCGTCTGAAACCTATGTATGCTAAGGCAGCTTCGTTTTTATTATAGTAAACCCTTTTATTTTCTAAAGATACTTATTTAACATCTTTTTTATTATTATTAGTATCAGCTGTAAACTGTTAAACTAGTGTAAGAACTCCCCAAATTGCAGTGGAAACTATTTGGGAGGTCCTTAAATTTACTGCAAAGTTAAGATATATCTTAACTATTATAATTATCTATTATATTTTTAAATGAATAATGTTTTTAATCGCTTCATTATTTACTCAGGCCAAGTAATATTCTAAAATGTTTTCCTAAGCATTCTCACACCGAAACGTACTGTATCCACGAGCAGAGCTGCAGGGCAAACACAACCTTTCGGCCTGTACAATTGCAACATTTCCTTCTGCTTGTGTATTTAGTGCATGCAAATGCAAATGCTAGGATACGGAGTCTGTGAAATAAATAGAGCAGCCTTCAAGGCACTGGAATCGCCGGAACGTCTCGCTCACCCTTTGGGCCGAGAGTGTTTTATGTTTATTTAATTTGTGAAAAGTGCCCGGAACAAATAGGCTTGATTTATCCCTGGCCAACAACGGCAACGAAAATGTTTGCCATTCGTATTTATCAATTTTGGAATGGACATCTTGGATGCATAAATCTTGGGTCTTTGCGGTTGCAAGTATCTAAATAAATTAGGACATGTCTTTCGAGTCACTTACCTCCTCGTGTTCACGCTGGAATTTTTCCTTCTTCCGCATGGCCTCCTGCACCTTCAACTGCAATTGGAAAATTGTTGTCGTTTACTGAGTGACTTTGTTTATTTATGGATGCGCCAACTAATTTCTTGGCAAACGAAAATTTTAAAGTATACTTTGGGGTTGCAAGCGGAAAGGGGCGTCCCCGGATGGGGGCTGCTTTCAGGGGAAGTTTGCCATGGTGTGTGTGGTTATGCATTATGCATTTGCTAACTATTGTTGTTGCCATTACAGCTGCTGTTGCTTCAGGTGTTGCAGCCGTTGCTGCTGCTGCTGCTGCTGCCTGTCTATCTGTTGTTGCCGCTGCTGCTGTCGCCGTTGATTGCATTTTGCTGCTTGTTTTTAGTTTGGCGCCGTGCGCGCTGTCATTAATAATGAATGTTGACGGCAATGAACTTTTAAATGTTGCATGCATCCACACGCTGCCACTTCCTCGTCCTCGTCCTCATCCCCTACCTCGGGCTGGCTCCTGCCGCAATTGTTGTACTTGGTGGTGTTGCTGCCGGCATGCCATTACAGGTAAACGTGCTCAAAAGCAACAGCCGCAGCTTTCGCGTTGAAATTGCATTGCAAATGCAGTCAAAAGCGGGGCCTCCGTTGGGTTGGCTACGAAACTTTGCAGCGTGTTGTTGCTGCTGCTGCTGCAGTTTGTGCAAATTTTTTGTTGTTGTTCAAGTAAAAATTTTGTTGGCTGTCGCAGCTGTTGCAACAGCAGCAACGAAGCAGCAACAGCAACACCGGCAGCGACAGCAGCTTGTAAAATTTGCTGCATAAATATTTATGCGAGTATTCTAGCCATTCTAACTAACCAATCATCTGACTAACACACACCTTGTTACATGGACAAAAAACCGGGAAAATATAGATCTTAAGCAGGACGAGAGTTAACAATTGTTCATCTGGTTTTTAAAAGCTCTTTCTTTTTTGTTAATAGCATATTTTTGGGATGATTATTTGCAACCTGCACATACATATATACTTTATTATTTTCGTCTGTTGCCTCTAGTTTTTCTTTTAATTACAATATTACAATTTACGTTAAAACATAAAAATAATGTTTGCTTTACTATACTCACCCTGTGGATTGTCTCCTCGAAACTGTGCTGTTGTCCGCCAGCGCCGCCGTTTATCATTTGAAAGTGCCTCAGACGATCGTTGGCCGCCTGCAAATGTGCGAAAAAAGAATCAATTTAGGGCAAAGTTTTAAATTATTTTTAGGGCCAAGGGAGGCTCTGGCTCAATCGCCTGGCTTATTAACTTTCTCAAGTATGCACAAAGGCGAGGGGCAATGGGAAATGGGAGCGGGAGTGCGGCGAAAGGCTGCTCATAAATCAAGGACTCCTTGAAAGGGGGCCACGGCCCGCATCGTGCTTTATCGCCATTAGGACGCCATTTTGTATTTCACACCTTTCAGCGGGGCTTTAATTTTTAATTAATAACGAGTCAAGGGTCAGGTTAGGGTCGCCCTTCGACCCTTCTCGGGTAGCTGTTTAATGCGTTTGTTTTCTTATCATAAATACCAAATCAGGTGGGAGAGGACAGAACACATGGCCCCGACCCGGGGTCCAGGTGAGTGCTGTTTAATTATATTTTGAAAGGCCAGGGATGCTGCTGCCACGGCAGCAGAGTAGGACGCCGCTACTTAGGCACATATCCTTAGTCATTTCCTGCGCTTATCTGCAGCAGGTCCTGGCCGGGCTCGCTTTTTTCCTCTCGCTCAGCCGAGCGCCTTTTTCTCCCCCGGCAGTTTATTATTTATATTTTTCCCCTCCTTTCTCCTTTATTTATTCTTTTCTGCGCTGCTTGTGAAAAATTTATGCATGTCCTTGCTTATTTATGAGCAGCGTCGCCGTCCTGTTCCACGTTATCTCCGCTCTTGGCCGCAGTTTCATTGCCAGGCTCAAGAATAGTGCCTGCCCCGTAGCAGCTGGCTGGCTCCAGGTCCGTCTGCGTCTCAGTCTCCGTCTCCGTCTCTGATGCTTTTCCCCAAAGGTTGCTCTAATCAAAGGCGCTGAATGAATCCTTTGTGAGCGGTGCAGATAAAGCGAGTACAGCAACTCGAGGAGAGGGATAGGGGGAAGCTGCAGCCAGGATGAGAAGTGGCAATGTAGACATGGCCGCTGGCAAAACATTTTTAACCTTTTCAGCTGGCAAAAGGAGAAGCTGCGCGCATAAAAATTTACATGTCCCCAGGGCCGAGATTAAGTATGCTTCCCAGTGCTTCCCAGGGCACAGAGTACGGAGCACGGAGCACGGGCCGAGTCAAGACGCAGAAAGTCATAAAATGGCAGCCTAGAAGAAGGAAATTCACGGAAAAGGAAACCAAACGAAATGCGAGCAAATAAATTGAAAGAATTACCGCAGCAGTTGATTCAAATGAAAGGCTGTAGCCGTGGCTGAAACCGAAGTTGGAGCGATGGGAGCTGGGGACAGGACTTGCGGGACAGGACAAACAATTTGCTTGCGGTCATAAAACGAAGCGCGAAAATGAGTTTCAGTCCGGGGAAAGGGGGGCATTCGGGAAGGGGCATTCGGGGGAGTACTTACCCTGGCCTGGGCGCCATTCTGCTGATTGTTCCGATCCCGTCGATTGACAGTCTTCAAGCCTTTCAGCAGTCGGGCCAGCGTTGTGCGTTTCTTTGTCTCGCGGCCCTCTGGAGAAGTCGTTGGAAAACGAAAGAAATTGAATTAGTGAGGGAATTCGACTTGGCGGCGGCTGATTTACATATTATCTCCTTTTTTTCGCATTTGCATACCCGGGCAGTGGGCGGGAGTCAACATTTTCGATAGAATTTTAAAGAAAGCCTGGCCAAATGGCTTTTTTAACTCAATAAATAAGTAAGTAACTGTGTTTGACGGTTCTTTTTAATATATTTTAGGACATAGTGAGGCATAATACAAATAAAACCAGTTTATGTATACTTTATAGCCATGTTCTGCCAGGATATGCTTGCTGTCATTCCATAACTTACCTGCTGTCGGTGGAAATTCATAAAAATACGCAGATCTCGGACTCAGGCAGCTGTTAAAGAGAGTTTCAGAATTATTAAAGCCCTTCAAGGAAAAGGAAATCCCGCATTAAACACTCACTTCTGCTGCACAAAGTTCATGTGGGCGACGTTCGGAGGCAGGGTTTGGTGCTGATGCGCTCCCACCTGCTGCGGCTGTCCTGGCACAATTGGTAACTGTTGCTGCTGCTGCATCTGCATCTGCTGCTGCTGCTGCTGCTGGATGCTCTGCTGCGTCTGCAGCGTCTGCTGCTGCAGGAGCTGCTGCTGCTGCGTCAGTCCGCCGCGTGCCACTCGCGGTGCGAAGACGCCGTAGCCGAAGCCGTAGATCTCGTCCTCCTCCTTGTCGGACAGACAACTCGAGGGCTGCAAGAGGGTTGGTTTGGGGTGGAAAATTAGTGACTTGTTTGGACACTCTGCGGGGGAGAGACACAACTACAGTGGCATGCAAATGAAAGTAGAGTACTCAAGCAGGCAAAAAATATTTACACAGTATTTTTAACACACAATTAAATAGATTTATTCGGATAGATGCTTAATGGTTTTCTCTTGCTGTATTATTTTTGCAACGCCAACATCAATTTTGGTGGAATTTCGTTCTGTTTTCGTTTCGGATCTTGTAAATATTTTCCCTGGGGTGGTGGGGTGGCGCCTCTAATGGTTTTTCTTTTGTCGGGTGAGTGGAGTGTCGGGAGGATGGGGCTGAGGGTGAGGTGGTGGTGGTGGTGGTTCCGGGTCATCGTCATACATACCGAGTACTTTCCGGGCACGTAAATGGGCTGGCTATGACTATTGGGCAGACCGGCGCCATGCATCGAGTGGCCGCGATGGCCGTGCTGCTGCCGGTGGTGCAGACCTATGACGCCGCTGCTGCCGCCACCGCTGCCTCCTGCACCGCACCCGGCGCTGCTGCCGCCGCTGCCACCACTGGCCGCGCCGCCGCTGCCGCTCCCCGTGCTGCCGCCCGCCCCACTGCCGCCGGGCCCGCCGCCACCCAGCAGCTGGGCGCCGACGCCGTGCAGCGGACTCCGTTCCGCCCAGGCCGCCTGGCGCGCCCGCTCTATGGCGCTGAGAATGTCCCCGAAGGGAGCCATTAGCAGCTCACAATAGACGGAGGCCAGGCCCTCTAAATGGCCACGTTGTCCATCCTGCAAAAGAGCGAGAAACGAGCAGCAGAGAAAGGTAAGAACGGACTCTTGGCCAAGTTCGGAAGGGGGTAGAGCGCGTGAGGAGATGCGGGGATTATGAATGCTAATGTGTGCGCGGGTTACAGTGGGGCTAATAAGATGAATACCGGATGAGATGGTTACAGAGATGGAGATGGCGATGGAGATGGATGGTGGTGGAGAGTTGAAGGTTGGAAACTACACAGAGGCAGAGCGGTTAATGATGCTATATTGATGTTGGCGTTGGATGGGGTTAGCGGTTTGGTTACTGACCGGGTTAATAACTACTAATTGACGGGGGTTAATTCGCTTATTCCACTAATCAAAAGCGGCCATTACTGGGCTGGGGGAAATGCTGTGATAATGATAATGATCTTGGCCATAAACACCGCACTAAAACTTTGTCACAATAAACAGTAACATAAATATTAATAATTTATTTTAAAGTGGTTAGTGGGGAAGGTTTCGCTTTTAAGAAGGGGTACAACGGGTACAGTACTTATAAACCTATAACTAATTCCCTTTCTAATGTTCGCTAGATTGCTCTTAACATTATGCCATTTGCCTCGTAGTGTACTCCTCCTGGCGTAATTAAATAAGAGCCCTTGTGCCTGCGCCCGTATGTATGCAGGTTTCCCTGTTTGCCTACAATATGCCGCTCAAGTCAAATTAGTTGGCACAACTGCCGTCGTCAATTGCCACAAATAATTGAGTCTGCCTCCGGGGGAAAGTGGCGCTGGAGCGGGAGTGCGGCAACTAAGAGCTCCAGTAACAGTCGAAACCTAATGCACTTAGTCTGGGCATAAATTATGGCTACACCCGGGCATACACACATTTGTGTTTGGGGCGAAGCCATTCGGCGGGAGCTACATCTCGGGCCTGATAAAATTGTTAACAAACTGCCAAGTTAAATTACATAAAGCAGAGGCACTCTCACACACTCACTCACTCACTCGTAGCAGAGCTCTGTAGAGCGACAAACAATGAGCTTCCCGTACGCACTTTTTCACTGCATACCTGCAGGGCAATTTTGCAGGGCGAAAAAAGCGGGTCGGAAGTGAAGGTAACTCGCGGGAGCTAACAGGGGGGGTTAAGGGAGATTGGCCGGGGCCGTGGCAGGGGCAGCGCCTGCTGCCTTGACACTTTGAGTGGCGCCCTGGGCAATGTTAAACGCTTGACATTGTTCCACGGCTCCGCCGCTCTGTTCCCGTGCGATGGCATCAATCAAATATGACACGCATTAAAATATCGCCCGATTCCTGCCGCCACCACAGCCACATGAACGCGGGTCCTGGCCTCATGTCCTGCCCCTCGTTTCGCGTCATGTGGGGCCACGGGGGAAATTGACAGGCTTCAGCTTGCCACCTGGCCTGCTATTTTACCAGGGCATCTGCAGAGTGCCCCTTATGGGTGCGTTGTACTTTGACGTATGAAAAATACCTGCCACGCTGCTCTATGGGGCTTATTATGCCCTTTTTGTTAGGGTCCCTGCCGATTTGTCACCTGAATGGCATAATAAGTGTGTTTTTGTTTACCTCAAAAGTCACTTCTATAAGAGATACTTTTTCCGGCTTTAGCATTTGTTCTTACATTTAAAAAACATTTATTTAAAATAAATAAAAAAATTTGATTCAATAATTTTTCCGAAATATCGATGATAAAGTTACTTATCATTTTAGTCGAACTATCTAGAAAAATCTGTGTATTTTAAATTAAGCCTGATAGAAAATGCTATACATTGTATAATTAATCAAAAAATTACTTTATTTCTATTAGAAGAAGAAAAGTTCACAGAAATTAAAACCAAAATTTTTTTGTCAAGTTTATTTTCAGTACATTGTCTTACTTGATTTACGAAAATGGGTCACGATTTTTCTACAATGTCACATTTTTAAATAATTTCAAAAATCAAATATTATTCTAGGGTATTTAAAGCTTCGCCTTCGCAAAAAACTTTCTCTTCATAGTTAAATTGAGCTTCCCGGCCAGACATGCGTATTTAGGAGCACCGGCTTTGTATGTATATTGTGCAATTTGCGAGGAAATTGCCACGTTTAGCGTAATTTTTGCTACTTATTGCCTCTTTGACTAGGATGCCAACGGAGAAAAGGGAGAGTTTCGTAGCCTCTGGCCATACTAAAAGGCAGTCGAGTTCCATTTTCTTATTTTTTCCCCTCGTTTTTTTTTTGCTGCTGCTTTACGCTTTGGGTAATTTCACAATGAGCCCTCGAGGCGACTGCCTTGTTTGGCCCTTTCATTAAAGGTTAACTCGGAAAGTGTCAACTTTTGATGAAGGGGAGAACGAAAGTGTTGTTTGCCTTTTATGGCTGACAAAGTGTGTTTAATGCTCGATTGAAATGGGACTTGGCCGGGGTTCCTTGCCTGCTGACATGGCCGCAAAATGATCGGCTAGGATCGGAGCTGTCTTCGTTTCAATCAACAACGTTTTTATGCCTTATAAACTGCCTTGCGCTTGTGGCAATTGTCTGTCGTTTCACCGTTCTGTAAGCAATACTTGAGCGGAAATCATTCGGCGTCTCATTATGCTCGTGCACAAATTTACTATGCAATTCCAAGTTTATGTCTCCTCGCAGTAACAGAATGAGTGCGGAATCAATTTCATCCCGAGATAAGGTTGAAGACAACTATAACACGCTTCGCCTTTCAGGGGTCATCAGGACGGAGACAGAGCTTGTCCAAGTCGTAGAAACAAATTCATAAAGTCATTTGCAATTTTGCTGCCAAAGGAAGAGGCGACTTGAGTGCAGAGCGAACGGAAATGCGAGCTGACAGAAAGTTAGCTCCTGCCAGATGGATAAACTTATGGATATAGACACACACATATATATATGGTATATCGCACTTATGCTCATGGTTATACGGCTGCGATGTGTTTGCGAGCTGAACGAATTCATAAAAACCGACTGCGACTGCGACTGCGACTGCGAGAGCAGAGCAAGCAAAATAACCGTCGCAATAAAATAATTTATTGAAGTTCTGCAATGCCAGCGACAAATGCAATAAACTGCGAACTCCGCCTTGGCTCACATGACGTATGCGTTATAAATTCATTTTCAATAGCCCAGCGGAAGCAGCGGGATCGGGTTGAGCATTGGGTGGCTGCTTTTATTGGCAACTCTTGACACACATCGCGGTGCGAGAAAAACGCGCCAGACCAAGACAAACAGCAGCAGGCAAGTCAGTTAGGGAGCCTGCCAGCAACGTCGGAGGATATATTTGGAGGATATCGTGGAATCCGGGACCTGGAAGCTGGCCCAAAGTGATGTATGAGTTTAACGCCCTCACGTCCTCGCAGACAGCAGCAACAGCAATAGCGACAGGAGCCAAGGCGAAACTTGTCTAAGCACGGAGAAGAAAATATTAAGCGAGGAAATATGTTGCCACCATATATTGACAGCATGAATCAGGGGGAGCGGGAGCGGGACCGCCGGGCCACCGACTTTGGCCCAGGATTTTTGGCAATGACAGCCGGCTAAGTAAAGGGCGTGTAGCATCGCAACTTTTTGGCAGCGAATTCTGTTATTGCCACCGCCAAATGACTTTGTTTATTTGTTTCATGTACATTTCGGTAATCAGCCCGGCACAAATTACACGCCGGGCTAATAACTTTTGACATGTGATTTCGCAAGTAGCCGTTAAGTCCGTGCCGCCAGCTCCGGTTTGCTCATTAGGCCTGTTCCCTGAAACACTCGCTGCGGCACTGTCCATTTTTTCCGCAAACTTGGCTGCCAGCCACTCGACTTGCTGCTAATTGATGACGTCTGTCCAGGGAGAAATAAAACGCATTTCGAGTCGGGTATACGGACGTTGCTGTGTAGTTTGTTAACACGAGTAAAATACTTCTGCTAACTAGGAGACTTAACTTTAAGAAAATTATCCAAATTAACTACGTTTATACTCAAAAGTAATTGAAAAGATTAGTTTTTAAGAAAGAAAAGAACATTTTCCAATAATTGTAGTAAATGCGTTACAAATTGGAGTTACGATTTCAATTTTGTACCATGCCAATAATACCTATGAAAGCAAACTAATTGTTTTCAAGTTGATAGCTAAGTTTTATGTTACAAAGAAAACAAACAAAAGGAAAGACATAAATGTGGTTTCACTCAATTTTATAGTATTAATTTCCTAATTGTATTGTTTCATTTTCCTATAATAAAGAGTATTTAGCCATCGAGTTAACCAAATCGAACATATTCCGAATCTGCGCCTGACTAAATCCGTTTAATGAGCAAACACAACGCACGCAAAATTACAAAAGAAGCTGAGGAGGTGTGCAGGCAGGAGGGGCGGCTGGAGAGGATTACTTTCCGCTGCTGGTCAACCAGAGCCTGGTGTTTGCACAAGACTTCGAGAGCCACATGCAAACACCAATTAGAGTGACCGCAAGGCAAACAAAGGGCATCAATTAGGGGGACAGGACAGAGGGCCCGCCTTTAAGTTGACTCATCCCTGGGTCCAGTCAGTCATTCAGCCAGTCAACCCATTTGCGACTGCCATCAATTGCAAATTGTAAATCGCAAAATCTATTTGCAAGTCACAACATGGCACACAATTGCCCTGCGACGGATGACTGGGTAGGGGATGGATGGATGGATGGTTGGATGGATGGTGGAGATCCGTTTCCGTTTCGGCCGCAATCAGCTGAAAGAAATCAACTGGAGCGTTGATCCACGGCCGCTGTCTGATGCCGGCGAGCACTTAAGGGTTAATTCCATAAATTGTACATCAAAGCGGCGGAGAGTCGAGTCGAGTCGAGTTCCTGAGGCATTCCGCCCTGCAGTTGACAATTTTTGAAAGTCAGTGATTTGTAAATAATCCTTTTATAAGCACAATGGCTGCTCGTTAACGGCAAATGAGTTTTGACATGGCCAGTGGACACTGGGCCTCAACTTTCTCCCTCCCCTCCCCTCCTCTTCCCTTATCAGATACACCCCTAGATGTACACACACACACGCCCCCGCTTATCGCTGTGTGACAATCTGGGAATGAGGCTCTGAATAATGCCTGGCCATTAACACAACCATCATCATTATCATCATCGTCGGCGGCATCGTCATCATCATCATCATCATCGTCGTCGTCGTCCTTGTCCTTATCCTTGCCACTTGAACCCCCTGTGAACTGTTCCTCGTTTTGGCCGGCACTTTCAGCCAACACCATCCTGCCTGCTGCTTGTAGTTCGCTGTTTGGCTGTTGGTTTCTCCGTGTTAATATCCCGCATACATGCAAAGTTGTGCGCCTAGGCGGAGGTTTTCCATTAAGGAAAATGCTATTTTGTACTTACATCCTTACATGAGCAGGCAACAAGCTCCGAGACTCGTCGAGACCAAAACTATGTTAAGTTGTTAAAAAGCAAGCGCAAAACTTGGGCCAACTCTTCATGGAGGAATTCATTAGCCAGGCAGGCGCACACATGTATCGACACGAGGAATGCCGAGGCATACACAGAGAAAAGGGATTTTCATTGATGATGTATCGAATATATACCTAATATATATGCGATTTGTACACTGATTTCATTCATTGAGTCATCACTAAAAATCTATAATCGTAAGTCTGAGAAAATGTATACCCAAAAGATCCAAAGACCAAAGAGTTTTAGGTACTATTTTACTTAAATAAAGGTTCGGTTTAATTCTAGTATAATTCAAGAAAATTCATATTTTGAATTTTCCGTGTAGAACGGCAAAGAATGAGAGAGCTGTTGAGGTGGATGTCTGCATGGCGCGCTGCCTAAAAGTATTTTCTAATTAAATACTCATGTTTTACAATATGACGCTGACATTCTGCGGAAATGCCTTTTAATTTTCACATTTGAGATGCTTATACACACACACACACTCCATCCCCACGGCCACCCCTTTCCTTTTCCGCTTTCAACTCATTTCGCTTGGCATCCTCCATTCCATCCAAAACGTGGCACATTTAAGTTTAATTTGCCAGAAATGAGTTTTAGTTTTCCACGCGACACACGGCGCACAAATTTCATCTTCAGATGGTTGCCCTTTTGGTCTTTTGCTGTGTCATTTCCGCTGGCAGGAGGCGCACAGATGGGTGTTGGGGCCCATCATCCATCCGCTCGCACATACATTAGCAGCAAATAATTTAATTTCTCATTTGTAAGTGATGGAAAAATCATTTCAAACATAAAAAGCTGGAGCCAGCCAGCCGGAGTGCGCGGAAAGTGGCAAAGGGTTGGTCGTATGTGCGTTCCGCAGCGGGAAAAAGGCAAAAATTACGCATACGCCCCGTTTCGCATAAAAGTGTACAAGTCAGACAGCTGCAGGGCAGGGCAGGGTTCTCTGAGTAGGAAGAGTCAAGCGACTGGCATTACATTTCAATTTGAGTTCCCATTTTCCGTTCCATTTTCATTTTCATTTCCATTTTTCCTGTCATTTAAATTTAATTCATTTGCATTGTCTCTGCAGCGGCGGCGGCGGCGGATTCGTTTTCTTTTGTGCTTTGCCGTGGAATGAAATCAGCCATAATTAGCATAATATTTCATACTTAATATAATTTAAGTTGGCAAAATGCACGGCACTCTCCCTCGCCCCTCTATGTCACCCCCTCGATGTCGTCCCCCTCTTCGTGGCTTGGAGTGACAGCCATGCAATGCCCAGGACAATGGCAACCGAGTCCTTGCACTTCTGCGGGGTGAGACTCGCCCGTTTGACATATGGCCACGCAAAGTGCAGCGTTTGATTGCTGCACCGGCCCGCTCCTCCTCGGGCCTTCTATGGATTCCCCTTTGGTTCCAGCCAGGACACGGTCGGTCCACCCCTCGGTGCGGATACGCACGTGCCCCCCGGCTGCTTGTCTTTGGCAATTTATGCGCTCGCCTGACGCAATTATGCGAAATTTTCGCACACAGCAGGAGCACGGCCCGCTCCCAAAGGGAATGACGTGGGCGTGGCTAAACGCTTGTTGCGGAGGCGGGGCATTTTAAGTTTTGCTTCGGCTTTGGTCTGCTTTAGGTTTTGGTTTTGGTTTGGGTTTGGGTGTCGGTTTGGTTTCGGAACGGGTCGGTGGTTTGTGCAGCGTAATTTAATTACTTTTTTGCGGCATTTATACACAATGATGATGGGGGCGGTTCCAGGATGGACAATCATTTGTTGTTCTTGTCCCGAAGCTGCTGCTCTGCTCTGTGCTATGGCAATTTAAATTTTCGGACGGGCTGGGAAATGCTTGAGGTCATATTAGGGGAAAATTAATGTTGTTTTAATTGTAAATGAGTTTGCAAATGGACAGCAGACAGCGGTCTGGCCTTGAAGGGAGATTAGAGCATGAATATTTCTTATTGCGTCTAGACTCGGGATGATTTATATTTTTGAGTAAAGGGATCTATCAGAAGCAGATTAAAGAGTCTAATTTATAGGCCTTTAAATGCCTTAAATATATAATGCCTTATAAGAAAGGCTTTTTAATGCGAACATTGGTCCTTCGAGCCGGATAGGTAAGGGGCTAATAGAAATTCTATTCTATTATAGAATACATTAAATGTTTGAAAATAACCTTTAAAATTAGTTTCTTTAGCAAAGAATAACTAATTTGCTTTCTTGACATATGTTTAGAAAAACCTACTCCTTCAAGCCTCTGTCCATGATTGATTTCATTTCGATGGTAGACAAACATTAGTCATAGAGTTGTCAGTCCAACCCCAACTCAGCAAATTGGCATTAAATGCACAATCGAACAGGAACAAGAAATACTCAAAAAAAAAAGAAGAGCCAACAACACCAAAGTACATAGACTAATCTCCCACAGAAACAAAAAAAAAAGTAAAAAGAAACTCGGGAAAATGGAGAAAAGTGGCGAAAATATGTGTGTAGGCGTTGCTGTGCGAATGAGTAAAAGGCACAGCCGACTGACAACAGCATGAGAAAGTGCCAAAATGACTAACGCACGTATGAGGAGGTTGGGCGGTGAAAGTACCGTGGGGCGTAGGTGTAGGCCTGGCGAGGGGAGGATCGGGTGAGGTGAGAACATGACTGGCAGGGCAGACAGACAGACGGGCGGGCAGAGACGGACGGCGACAGACGGAGACGGAGCGACTGACAGATTGAGTTTCATTTCGGGTGGAACACACGAAACCAAAGTCAAGCGAGGATGGCACCCAAATATTTTGCCAAATTACATTTCAACAGCCTTGGCCGTTACTGTAACACTCTCAGCTGCCTTCTCAGGGATACTCTTTCTTTTAGAGAATAGTGGAAAAAGGTGGTCTTCTACACGGAATGTAAGTAAGTTTAATATAAACAATCTCGCGAGTTTATTGCACATTTATTTTGCTTAATAAGAGGGGTTTGAAAATGAGTTACTCAGTAAAACATTATTAGAAATCATCGGTATTTCAGAATGGATTTACTCCCATACTTTTTTAATAACTAAACCAAATATTTATAGTTTAAGAACAATATTGATCTCAGCTTCAAAGATTATTTTCTTTCTAGAAACATTTTTTGATTATATTTTCCAGTTATTTTCCCTGCTCAAAAATGGGATGTTTTCATATTTACTTTATTTTACAAAAGTGTATTTCAAACTTCGAACGATGACTTTTCCTACCCAGCTCTATTATTTTCCCTTTTTTCTGCTTTTCCAGTTTGCTCAGTGAAGGAAAATTTCCACATTCGGCACATCAATGTCAAATTGAGGCATCGGTCAGACAGCAGACGCTGGCCTGGCCCTGGCTCTGGTAAATGTGGGGAAAATGGCCGAGAGAAAGCCAGGAAATTGCCAAAAACTCTTGTGCGTGTGCGAGTGCGAGTGCGTGTGCGTGGGCCTCATAGTGGACATAAAATGAAATGAACAAAAAAGATTTCTATCTCGAGCGTGGCCACTCGAATGGTCAAAGTTGCTTAATATGACAGCTGCTCCGTCGGACGGGAAACAAATGAGCGTGCGTAATAAATGTGGCCGAGGCGGAGGGTTCAGAGTTCGTACCGAAAAACTGCAACTGGGGGTTGGGACTGAGACCTGGCTCCGCTTACCGCTTGTTAAGGCGCCAAGCTCTTTGTCATTTCACCCACCGATGCTAATCCGTGGCATCAAGTCGGAATGCTTAAAACAATTTACTTTGATGCGGCCAGTCGCATCGCAATCCAATTGACTTCATTTGTCCGAGTAAAAAGCAAGAGGCAAAATGGATTACGCCCAGCCTTCGGGCCATTGTCCGGAGAATCCGTTTAGAGGTTGTGTATAAGTATGATGATTGTGCCTTGCAGTTAACCAACCCAACAATGGGGCCCAGCGTTTTGATGAATTCATCCGCCCACCCCACCTACGGCCTCCACGCGGCTGTTCTGCCTTCTGGCCGGGCATATGAATTGATTTGCTGTCAGATGCGGCGACTGCATGCACGACTTGCCTTTGCCGGGGCAGGACTCCTCATTATGCCGCACATATGGCCATGTTGCCACACAACACAGGCACCCACACCCCAGCTCCCGCTGATCCTGGATAGATGTGCCCACTTGGTATGCGCGGGCATGTGGCAGGGCTTTGGCTGTGGCTCAAGGCAAAGGATAACTCCCACTCCCGTCCAGGGCCCGCGGTTGGCTGACAGTAATATTTGCCCAAATTTACGCGTTTTCTTTGGGCCCGCCCTCAATCAATTTGCATTGTTTGATGTGAACCCCCGAAAAAACACAGACAAATACGACATTTCCAAAAACTGGATGTCTTGGTCTTCGTTATCGGAGATTACATCAAACATTTTACGAAATTCAAGAAATTCCCGAAATTTAAGTAATTTTATATTTAATTATATTTTTATTTGCTTGATCTGAAGGTAATTTCTATAAAAAACTTCAAGATATTTTATAAATGTTAGGGGTGTTTCGTTCACTCTCAGAATTTATTTAATTTTGTGGTATCTTTTGTAGATATTTCACAGAAAATTACTTTACTTCCAACCAAAAGCCCAACTCCCAAAGCGTACTCCTTAAACTGCCATTGAGATTTCTAATCTCGGCATAATTTCATTATCATTAGTGGAAGAAAGCGAAAAACTTTTGCCGCCAAACAAGCTGTCAACATTTTATTAAACTCACAAAAAAGGAAAGAAAGAAAATAGAGGAGCAGAAAAACGCTTTGGCAAAATATTTGTTTAAAATTAAAAAGGCAAATGGACTTCTGGAGGAGTCTGGTCCTCGGGCAATAAAACTTTCTTCATCAAGCTGGCGGCAGGGGGAAGTGGCCGTAGAACCAGAAGTAGACGCAAAGGAGCAGAATCAGCACTTGCTGGCCTAAAACTATGCTTAATTTTTTATCAGCTGCAAGTCACGGCGACGCGACCCAAAGACCAACTTTGGCTCTGGCATTGGGCCAAAAGTGGGCGTGACATCGCAGATTGTGTGCGGCGATGAAAGCCGCGGAAAATGGCGAAGGAAAATGGCAACGTTTGGCCTACAACAATTTTCTCTCTTTCCTTCTTTTTTTTTTTTGTGAAACAAAAGCGCGTACATTGAACTTTTGAGTGGGGGAACAATGAGGAAGGGGCTGCCCGTTCAGGTTGGCTGTGGGCGTGGTGTGTTCCCCGTATGCGTCAACGTAAATAGTTCGTGTTCTTCGGGGAGGGAGGGTGGAGCGGTAGCAGCGGCAAATGGCAAACAGAAAGACAGCAGGCAGCAGGCAGTTGGCTGTTGGCACTCTGGCAGTGGAAACGGACGCGGAGGGCAGCACCAGAAGGCAGTCGGCAGTCAACAGACAGACAACAGACAAGTGCACCCTTCTTCCTAATGAAGCCAGCCAAAAACACGGGCCCAGACACAATGTCTGCCCATGTTTTTGTGCCGAAAAGTGCATACATGCTGCTGGCTGTCGGTTTTCTCACACTGCAACTAAAATGTTGTACTCCAGAGGCTTGACAAATTATACATTCTAAGTTCTGAGAAAAACATAACATGAACTTAGATCATATAGATTTTCTTGGCTCCTAAAATGTATCAAATGCGATATTATAATGACTTTTCTCTCAGTGCCTGGGACTGCGCCCTGCAATCGCAATCTGGCAGTCATCTGCGAGGCGTACACACTTGTCAGCCCGGCCCAGGGCAACCCGTTAGACACTGTTGACAGCCGGCGCACAAGGTGCAAGAGGAGATGCCGAAGCGGCCAAGAGGGATGGCAGATTGAAGGAGGCTTCCGCCCCCCTTGGCATACCTGGCCAGAGCGGCAGAGAGCTTGACAACTATCCGTCCGTTTGCTTGCCGGCTGTTTGGCTTTTAGTGCACTTGCCAATTGCCTGACCTAGAAAGTGGCGCACAGCAAACAACCTTTCCCCATTCCCTGACCCTGCAGCACTCGCCCTGAGTCATTGTCTGCTTTTAGTGCACTTTTGCACGTTGCTTTTTTGTGTGCGGCGGTTGCTGTATTTATGGCTTTGGCTTTCAGCGAGCCGTAAATCTGTTAAGCCCTTGAGTGCCACGCTTTTGTGTGGGCACAAATTAATAAAATTTTATGAGGCGACGACTAGCATTTATTATGCTAATTTCCCGTATCCATCCGTGTGGCTCCCTCCCTCCTCCTCGCATAGCCTAGGATCAAGTTGATTATGGCTTATCAAAGCTATTGGCGCTTTGGCAATTGCAATTTCATTTTATGTCCGCGTGTGTCCGGGAGGTGGCATTAAAAATGCAAAAGTGATTATCTCTAATGGCAACGCATGCCAAGCGAGGGTGATGTTTGCGCCGGAATTCTGATTGAATCGATGGACCCCCTCCCCGCATTGAGTGTCCTGGGGGTCCGCCTAAATGCCGCATTGAAAAGAATTTGATCGCTTAACATTCCGTTCGAGGGAGTCCCCGAAATGGCATCAGTGTCACATCAATCTAAAGCTCGCCTCCACTCCACTTGAATGCGCTTAGCCGCAGACAGGCAGTGCGATTGCAACAAGAGCGTCAATGCAAATCCGCACAATGCAAATTAATATAGCATACTTAACGGGGAGCGCCAATGTGCGCCTATTTTGTGGCTAGCACATGATGATTAACTACCCTGTAGGCTATCATTTAGCGGGGTATTCGAACTGGAAATCATTTTATAATAAGCCCAATTTCGCTATCTGTTCTGTGTGCTTAAAAGGTTTCTTATAAAGCTCATAGTGGCTTATTTAAAAGTTAAGTAGAGCCAAAATAAGAAAAAAAAATTAAGAAATTTAAGCAAATGACAGATGAGACTCCTTGACTCTTAGACAAGAAAACCTACTGCTTGTGCAGCAGTTCCCTTTGACTTATGTGGACTAAAAGCCTCAAGCATTCCACAATTATAATTGTATCTTGATTCGTAGTTAGAATTGTCAGTAAGATGACCAAAACCACGATAAAATTAACCCACAATTTAAAGTCAGCCAAAAAGGACTTCTATTGAATATGAATATAATAATTTACCTACAACTTTATCCAGTACTAAGGGGTACCCTTTGATACCCATCTTTCCCAAGCTGCATGCTACTCCTGCCATTTGGCTGTTGCTCATCGGTAGATTGACACTTTCCATCAAAGCGACAGCTGAGGCCGCAACAGTTGCACATTTGATTTGGTTTTGTTTGTTTGCCCGATCCCCTCCTGTCTGCCACTCTCCCCCACCAATTTGCCACAGTGAAAATTTACCACAAAGCAGACACACTCACACACACAAACCAGCTTCCGCACGTCCTTTGTTGTTGTTTATCAACGTTGACAAATCTTTATGTCGCCTGCAATATTTTTTGCTGTTTGGCTTTGTCGCTGATGGTTTTGTTTGCTTATGCCCGGCACTCTCGCTATTTTTCATTAGAGCTCTCGCATGCGGTTAGATCCTGCTGCTGGGCAAGGTGCGGGGTCGAAAGAGGATTTGGATTTAATTTATTTAAATGCTTATCACGAAAGGCTTAAATGTTGTTTTGCCTGTTGCGGCGGCGACGCTCAAAAGCGGCTTATGAAAAAAAGAATTTCAGACAGGAAGTTTCGGGGGGAAGCAATCAACCCCCAGCAGGGGTTTATATATATGGCTTAATTAAGAGACCCGGACTGAAGGGAGAGGGGAGAGCACCACAAGACAAGACAGGAGACAAGGCCACAGATGGACGGGCCGGAGCGAGGAGCCGGCCAAGTCAACCGCAACAAGGGAAATCCCTCTTCCACTGCCCCGAAAACTGTTACGTTCAATTAATTATTCAAGTGAAAATTCTCATATCCTGCACTACATGCGAAATAAGTTCGACAATCGACAGCTGTTGTTGACCTTACCCCAAGTGGTGCTGGTCCCTGTCCCTGTCCCCCATCCTGTGTTTACTGTGGGCCACAATTTATGGTTGCAAATTGTTTTGCACCCGAAAAAGGTTACGGGGCGGATGAGTAACATATTCTGCTGCTGAAAAGTCAAAGGCTGGCATCCAAAGGTCCAACTGTTACGGCCACTGCTTTGCATGCCAAACGAGGATCTTCCTCGCTCCCCGTTGCCCCCTCCTCCCTCAGATGTTGTTGATGATGATGATTGTAATCCGGTTTGTAAGTTATGTGCTGCTTAATTGAGTTCACATGCACATGACCTGAATTCTTGATTGCCCAAGCCGGAGACCCAGCCAGAGCCAGAGCCGAAGCCTAAAGGAGCTGGGATTCTCCTCGAAAAACCAAAGGCAAATCCCTTTCCATACCCTTAATTCCAATGTGTGTGTGTGTGTGTGTGTGTGTGTGTGGGGTCGCGTCAGGTGTTCTGACTGCTGATGAGGCCACAGCACGTGTTGCCCTCCATTTTCCTGGGGGGAGGAGGTTGGGTTGGGTTGGGTTCAAGGAAAGATCCAGGCTGTTTCCACAGATAGGAGACGTTTAACCTGCAAGTTGATTTCACTTATCCCCTTGCAGCGCTCCTCTATTACGTAATTCTGCTGTAGTTCACCCTGCCTCCGAGGCTCCTCTTTAAGTGGGAAAACAATCTCTTAATTTTCGTAAATCTGCACATCATAATTTATTTTAATTGCCCCTAAGACCGCCTGTGAAGTTGCCCATTATTCCCCGCACTCCCCTCTGTCTGGGCTGCCATAAAAAATGACCCAGACTTTGTTTGGATTTGAGAGAAAATGTGGGGGAAATGGCCAAAGAAAAGCAATTTATGATAGCCACATGGATTGTTTATGATGTCTGGGGCGGCTGTGGAAATTTACGTGAGCCGAGTCCTCTCGGAACTCTCCCGAAAAAAAGGTGAAAATCTTGCCATCTAGAGAACTTTTGTGGCGGAAGCCGGTAGATAAATGAAACTAATTTAGTGAGCAGCTCCTCTCCTGGGAGCCAGAAACAATCTAAGCCGAGGCAAAAAGGCTTAAAATCATTTGCCCGCAAATATCCCCAGACCAGACTAAAAAATTGTATACCCAAAATATGTAAATATGTGCACCTGGCGCACCCTGAGCCGGGCTCTGGGTCTGGTCTCCTCCTTCTCCTCCGATCTAAGCACAAATATACTAAAACTTTTGTGGGGGGTCTGCGGTAAGTTTTTCGGCTGCTGAGTGCCGGGGAACTTTTCCCGCTCCGCTCTAGTCATTCCCCGTAGATGGAAAACTGTTGCTATTTTGGCAGGCAACTTTTCCATGGCGGGCGCTGAAGCCTCGCAACAGCATTTGACAAATGCCGGCAAGACGGAAGGGACACCACACAGGACAATGCCAAAGGTGGTTGTTGTGGGTGCGTTGCGATGCCCCAGAGGCTTTTGCACAAGGCTTTTAATAGTTTGATGTATGAGTGGCTCGTACTCCTCCTCCGCCTCCCCTCGTTCCACATATGCAAATTTTTCCGAAAAGGGTTTGCCTGCCATATCCTTCCCCCCTTGAGTGTGTGTGTGTGTGGAAATTAACACAAATGTATTTAGTTTACACGCAAATATTTCATGCCCGGGTTTGGGGCCCTTAAAGGTGGTCCTGTCTAATGGTTGTCGAAGAGTAATGGCTTTCTGGGGTTAAGGGCGAAACTTTTGAAGCTAATTTTAATTTCCAAGCCGTAGCGAAATGTGAAACGAATGGTTTATTCATTAGATTTCATTTTGTGGAAACTATTTTTAACATAACCAGCACCTAATAAGCTTTAAATAATCTTTAAATCAGGATACAATGGATTTCTATTAAATATATTTAATTTTCTGTCTGCTAAGTGTTTAAATTATCGTCTAATTTGTTGTATTTACTCTTTAAAATAAATACCAGAGAGAAATTTATTTACAAATATTACATTTCCGCCTGCAACCTTTAAGTGTTAAACCAAATGAGTTGAATCCGGTGGAGAATGTTTAATCGGAAAACATCTGGCTGTTGTTGTCGCTGGCAAATAATGAAGACGAGTTCAAAGCAAACATAAATAAAATTGTTAACATTCTCTCGATAGCTCCGCCCAACTTTTTCCCCTTTCCCCTTGGCCCCTTTCCTCTTTCTACTTTCTACTTTCTACCATTATCTCGCACACGCCCCAACAATTGAATTTGGCGCGCGGAGTGCGAGAACACCAAATTTCTATACATAAGTATATTTCTAAAAAAGTAAATAAATAAAATAAAAATACATCTAACAAGAGACCGGGGAAGACAAAAACTTTTTCCTTTTCGTTTGCTGGCAAATGAAATTCGCTCGTTTGATGTGAGCACGAGCTGTTGCGAAGCCCCCAAATATCCCCTCCGATACATCCATGTTCCTTTTCAGTTGAGTCCTGTTTTTGTATTCCCATTTTTCCCCGAGCTGCCTTGGCTTTGGATCTGGCTCTGGCTCTGGCTGCTTTCACTTTGGGCGTCGCCTTGTGCAATTGTTTGAATACTTTTGCAGCGCATTAAATTAGTTTCGTTTGAGTTAACGTGCCGAGACGGGATCCAGACTCAGACTCAAACTTGGACCCGGGATGGCATCAGAACAGACTCTGACTCACTCTGAGCCAGACAAACTTATAATCATGTCAGTCAAAGGCAGCGCAAAGAATCTGCTGTATGTGCCCGTGTCCCTTCATTTTTCCCGCCCCTGGAACAAAGCGTTTCCTTCGGCTGTCAAAAAGTTGATGGCAGTACCCCTTGCGAAATGCCGCAAGAAATTAACCAGCTAAATAAATAAAATAACAATAGTAAGATGCAGCAAAGGTTGGCTTATAAGAGTTGAACCGTCTTCTTTTGGGATAATGTAAAAATATACCTTGATATTGTATCAGTTAGTCAAGAAACCATAATGTCTGTTAACGCATAAGTTACAAAGTGAATTATGTAGAGGAGAATCAATCAATTTCTTTAGTAGCTTCATTAACTTAATGTATAGTTCTGGATTTTCGTGAACGGTTTCTATTTAAATATTATCTATTTATGCCTGGCTTGCCCACCTTTCAAGTATTGCTAAAACTATTTGGAGTGTGCGAAAAATTTTAAAAACAGCAATTGACTTTAATGTAAACGCTGCAGCACCAGCAAAGAGCCACTTGGGCAATAAAAGTGTCGAACAATGTCGAAAATACGTTCATAATTCCTGGCACAGCTCCTGCAACTCCCTGATCCCCATCCCCCCGTTCAGTCAACATCCAGCTAATGCCTTAATGCGCAGCAACAATAAATGTCCAATGCTCAATGAAGCCGAAAGTTGAAAAGCTGAAGCTGGGACTGGAGCTGAAGCTGAAGCTGGAGCTGAAAAGCTGTGAGCGCCGAACGGCGGCCGGGAACGGCGGATGGCGAACGGCAGCCAGACGACGATGGGCTCCTTGGAAAAGTGCAACTATTTGGCTGCCACAGCATCCTGGCATTGTTGCAAGGATTTTCCCAGAAGCCATTGAGCTGGTAATTGAAAAGCGAACGGGCGAACGAACGAGCGGCAGCAATGGCAGCCAATGAAAGGCCGAATTAAAGCTGTTGACATACAAGCCAAGGGGCCAAGGGAAGATCTTGTCTCGCAATCCCCGGCAAGATTATAAACTTGTCGGATTGCGGAGGTCTTAAAAGCAGCCAGAGTGCAAACTTTGAACCCGCCACAAAATGTTGTTTATATTTGTTTTTATTTGCCACTCTAATTGAAGTGCCATTTGCCGCGGGGGTGGCGGCGAGCACACAACCCTTATGGCGAAATTATGCAATTTTCATAATGCTCGCTCCCCCTGATTGAGATCATTTGCTGAAGATATCGCCCCGGATCCGGACCCAGAGCGGACCCTTTTTTACACTGCCACGCGGCGGCACTGTTGCGGTTTGAGGGCTGCTGAGCAATTTTCATAACTTCATTTGCATTTAATAGAAGCACGCCCTAACCATCTCTGCCCGGCTGAGCAAATAGGAATAGGAAAAATTAAACAAAAATGTTTGCTTCGTTTCGGCACATTTTCCCTTTGCTATTTTCGGTTACTTTTTGGGAATGGCAACAGGAGCAACGCATGTCACCATCAAATAAATCACTAAGCGCTGTGACAGTGTCAAATGCCATGAGACGAGGGGGCCATGAAGGGGAGGCATAGGGACAGAGCTAAGGGCGGTATAGATCTGAAGGGTGCTGCACTGGAAAATAAGTCTAGACTTTGGATAGTTATGGCAAAATTGATGAAAACTTAAATTAAACAACTCAGAAGACGGAGGAAAATGCTGACAAACGAAGGCAAACGTTTTTAGGAACATGTTGAGCAACTTTTTTTTTGTGCATTCAATATACCAAATATTAATGTGGTTTCCCATGGACAGATAGATGGATAGACTCAGCTAGTGATTTTGATAAGGAATATATGAATATTTTATGGGGTGGAAGATTCCTCCTTCTGTCTCCATCTTCCTGTTACATATTATATAAATATAAAAAATATAATATAAAAAATAATAATAATAAGATTTATTTGATTGCTTATTTCTTTTAAACTGTGATTTTTCCCAGTGCCTGGGAACTCGAACTGCTGCGGATGTTGTCTCAGTTGGTAGGCGCGCAAAGGGGACAATGACCGCTCATCCAGTCAACCGCCCAACGGCCCAACCACCCAGCTTAACCCTCCGTCAGCCCACCCTGCCTGCACCTTAACCCCCTGTTGCCGTGCTGCGTCACTTCATTGTTGACATTTAACGTGTTCGTGTTTGGCGTGACAAGTGACATGCTGTGCCCGTGCCTGTGTTTCTGTGCCTGTGCCCGTGCCCGTTCCTGTTCCTGTTCCTGTCCCAGCGACCAACTGTTGAGGTTGGGTTCGCGTTCGGTGTTCGGATCCCGAAAAAGGGTTGATATGTACGTACGAAAACCGTTGTTGGCTGGCACAAAAGGTAGCGTATAATTGCATAAATATGCAAATTAGTGAGTCAAAAGGAGGAGGGGAGCGGGGACGGGCGGGCGGCAGGAAGGCAGCGCGACTGATGGGCTGCCTTGACGCATTGTCGCCCCCAATGTCAACGAGTGTCGCCAGACAGAGAGACAGACAGACAGACAGGCCCCTTCCTCTTGGGCACGCACTCTTAACAACGCCACCGCCGCCGCCACCCACCAGCCACCACCACCCGCTCGTTATGCCCAACCACCTGCAGTCCTGTTACCTCAGGATGTGCGAGGCGCTCGAGCAAAAATCTACAGCATACTTTGCAGCTGCAACCAAGTGCACTTGCCTGAATGCCTGCGGACAGACGAGGTCGAAATAATAGTGCATTTCAAGGGAAGTATTATTAAAAAGTTACGAACCAAACATATTCAACTAATATATGCAATGTAATCCATTTACTTATATTTTTGTAAGCAGTCTATCATTAGGGTTTCTCTCTGAACAAAGTATTGATTTATCCTTACGGAAAATGTAGCTGAGAGTGACTCTTATTTTCAAAGCTTATTCCTTAAATTACCACAAACTGTTTCCCATTAATTGCCATCATTATGATAATTGGAGAAAAACTCTACATCAATGTCCATAAGCGTAGCCTCTAGCATTAGAGATATCTGTATATTATTTTACCCCCCAGCAGCAGCATATCAATGCTCACAGTAAAAATAAAAGTAATTGGGATGAGGGATACGGGACGAGGGTTGCCAGCAGCCGTTGGCATTCTCCATTGAACGGAAATGTGTCTAATTTCAATACAAAGTGACTTCACAAAGAGGAGACGGGGAACGTTGCAATGCTTCGTTTTCGTTTGTCTCCTGCAATTGCAATTGCGAGCACTAACAAACGACACATATGAACACAGACACTCACGCCCACACTCAAGCAGGCTGCGGAAAAGGGATACGAAAACCCCTTAGTATTACCTTCATTTGGCAACAGTTTTCATTTCCATTTCACTGCACAAAGTGCTCTCGGGCCGGCAGTTACAAAGTTTTCCTTGCCCTTAGGGAAAGAAATATTTTTTCATGGCAAAAATAAACAAAATGTTATTTATTGAAAATTGTTATAGACTTGGCCAGACAAGAATCTTAATTTTGTAGCCAAGTTGCGAGTTCCGGGGCAGCTTAAAGGTAAGGAATTTGGGATTTTTTCAGAGAAACCCCTTGAAACCACTTCAGTTGCCGACGTTGTTGCAGCGGTGGCAGGGCAACATTATGACAAAATGTGCATTTAAGTGCAACATTTATGTAAAATGTGCGTCTGGCAAGTTTAGCCTTTAAAATATGCACAAACATCGTGGGGGAAGGAAGACTCCAGGGACGACGCAGAAAGACGTTGAAAAAGCGCAGCTCAAGTTGGTGACGAGGAGGGCATTTTGTTAGCAACGAAAGGGAGAAATTGGGGGATTGGCTGCCATTTGCCTCGGCAAAAGTTCAGAAATTAAGTTTGCTGACAAACGTTTGTTCGCAAATTCGAGGCAAGAGCGGAGGCGCTGCTGGTGGTGGTGGCAACTTTGCCAAGGCATTTCTAAACTTAAATAAGCGCAACTTGCTACCAGAGCGGGCACATGTGCAGCTCTCTCCTCTCTCTCGGGGTAACTTTTCTAATGCAATTAATTTCTGCACTCAACGAGAGGAGGCGGAGGGGGCAAGGACCTTCCGCAGACTGGGAAAAAGTTTTCGGCGGCGTGGCTCTCTGTGTTTTTCGCACCCAAGTTGGCACAACGCACAAATTAGTGTGGCAGCAGTGGCAGCAGCATGTGGCATATGGCCTGGCGTCCTGCGTCCTTCCGGAACGGGTTCCCCGCTTCCCGCCCAGCACAACCATAATGCATGTCATAATAGCTGCAACTTCGCCTCGGCCTTCGTTCGTTCGCTGCAAATTTGTCGCACGCACAAATTGTTCAGCCTGCCTGCCTGCTATTTGATGTAATTTAAATTTTTAATTAGACACACAAATTGTTTTTGGCGGTTTGGCAAATCTCTGACAGATTCTAGCGCTTGTTGTGTGCAAAATGATAATGAAAATGTTTAGATATTTACCACAATTTGTAACGACAATCACACAGACGTACGACAAGCAGAGAGAGAGCGAAGGGTGACACACACATAAATATTACGTTTCCGGGGTTTAAGTTGTTACTTGTTAGTGGGAAAAAACTCTAAGCTACATTAAAAATTATGGAAATCATAAATGAACGTATGAGTTGAATGAAAGTAAATGAGTGACAAACTCTGAATGGATGAGATGTGCGAAAGATCGAGAGACAGGAAAACATCGAGGGAACATCGATTGCAAGGCTCCAAGGAAAGGCTCCGACACTTACCTGGAAAGAGAGTAGAAAAAGAGGGAAAATTAATATATTGACAGCCTAAAAGGATTTATAAAATACTTCGGCCATTAAGCCCACTCTCGCACAATAAATGCCTTTCAATAAATTCCAATTCCCCACCACACCTTCCATAAATCTGCCTGATTTAATTGGCCTGCCTTATCTGGCAAACGATAAACAATAAATATCACTTTTATAATTAACTCTTATGTATTTCTTGTCAATATCCCCTTACCCCGCTGGACTTTCCATATTTGCTTAAAATTATGTAGCAAAATCGTTTGCATGCCACAAAATATTTGCGTGCTAAATGAAAAACAAGCAAATCCGAATCGCTTCTGCTGCTGCTGCTGCTGCTCGAAAAATGTACAATTCCAATACCAAAATCCAATTCGTGATAGACAAAAATATTTGCCTTGCGTTGCAGCGGGTTAAATTTCGCGTTTTTTTTCTTCTCTACGATTTGTTTCAGAGTTTTGGAACATTTTTATTCGGTGTGTGTGTCGGGTATTTGTTGTTTGGTTTGCGGTTTCTGCGGGCGGCATTTATATCATATTTTTTGTTCAGTTTTTTATTTTACTTTTTCGGTTAGGGTTTTCCTTTTTTTTCTGCGTTGGACCTGTGTGTGATGTGGGCAGGAAATGCGCTGGCGGCGATACAGCGTTTCAATTCGTGTATGTTAATATTTATGTTTTGATTTCAAACAACGCCACCTCTGAAATATTAATGAAATACAAACACAATGTTAGCGTGTTACGGAGCTCTCGCCATAGTTGATATGCAAATAGCGAGACGACTGCGAGACATTGACAGGGCAAACACACACATCTACACCTGGCCCTTAAAAAAGAGAAGCCCCAGAAAATTGAAGGCGAACGGGAGGAAGTGCCAAGTGCAAAGTGTGGAGTGCGGAGTGTGGAATGGAAGTGAAGTTCTTTGTCAATTTGCCAGAGCTTAGAAGTAAAAGATATGCCGAAACAGTCAAGCGTCTCTCCGAGTGTGTTCGAAAACTTTTCTGCAGCTGGAAATTTATGCAAAGTCTATGGAAAGTCGCTTTGCTTGCGCCGCCAAAGATAATCAGTAACTCACAAGAACGGCAAAGGGAGAGCCCGAAAAAGAAGGCAGGAGCAGTTCACGACTTGCCGAGCTCCTAGGTATGCTACGAATTTTTGGTGGTTGAATTTGCACCCGCCATTCGTCCTGCGAAGCCTTCCCCTCCGATGCCGTGCATAGCAAATATTTTATTTCGAGATTAACGCTTGTCAGGACCCACTCCCAAAAGTCTGAGTCTTTTGGGGGAGGAGGTCTTCCGATTCCCATTTTTTAGGTCTTTGTGAAAATGCAACATGAACAAATGCCTTATTTTTTGTAGCCGAAACTGTGCATGCTCTAAGAGATTATATATTTAGTTTTTAAAATTTTATCTAGAACACATAATGGTTTAATCATAGACTTAATTTAAACCTTTAATCCTTGCAGAATTTCCTTCCCTATTTCCTACTCCTAAACACATTTTAAGCACCTTCTGCTAGAGTATTTCATTCGCGAGTGGCGCGGACATGGACATTTTCCATTTTCAATTCGGTTTGTTGCACTTTGTAGCCTGCACGGAAAGAGATGGGGAGACCGAGAGCTGAAACAGCTGCCAGGAGCCACACCTAAGTCCTGGCCTCTGAGAGTGTGTGGGTGTGTGTGTGTGTGTTTTTGCGAGCACAAAGGGGCGACCATGGTGAATAAGAGAGAGAGAGGGAAGGAGAGACGAAGGACCACATAGACAGGCAAATTCAGCTGCAGGCAAAACAAATGACAAAGCCGGAACGGAGGATTCAGTGGATGGAGGACGACGTCGGAAGCTGCTTGTCCTGCCAGCAGTCGTCGTCTCCTCGTCGCAAAAGTAAAAGTGGCAAAAAGCAAAACCGCCGCATCCTCGCACGTTTTATTGATTTTCTTCACTTGCCGGTTGCCACATGCACATGCGTCGACGACCCTGGCCCTGGTGACTTCCCTGCCGGCGCCGCCGAGCGCCACTTTGGCCCCCCATTTTCTCGGATTTTTCACGCTGCTTTCCAGCCTGCGCCCCATTCAAGTTGGGTTTTTTGCGTACTTCCGGCGATTAAGCCGAACACGACGACGGCGACGGCGACGCAGCGCCATTTGTTTGTAAATTACTTAATGTTACGCTTAAATTTTCCGGCTCAGCACAAGCAGCAGCAAAATCAGCTAACTGAGTGAAGCTGCAGGAGCTGAAGCTGATGCTGAGAGCAGATACTACGGAAATGTCTCCCCGGCTCGGGGTGTCTTTGAACTTTTGTTTCGCTTTATGTGTCTGACTGGACAGGACAGAGACCCGCTGCAGTGGCTGGAATCCATGCACTGGGCATTAAAGTGGGCAAACCTAAGCAAACAAAAACAAGCTTAAAATGTTTGTATTGATAAAAGCATTCATTAAACATCTTTAAGCTTACATCAGGATAAGTCTTCTATTGTGTTGGGAAACCTCTAATTAATGGTCTAATCTTCTATTAATACAGTGAACTCAAAGAGTTTTTAAAAGCCAGATGCATAACGATTATGCATTTGAATTGACAAATGCACGAAATTTTACTTGTAATGATCTACTTTTTCAAGAGAACCGGGAGGCAGCACAAGAGCCTGCCTAAAAATCGTAGAGCGTAACCAATCTTATTCTTATATTTGATAAAATAAATAAATCTTTAAGATCATTTCTTTTGAATTTAATATTTTCTACTATTTGTTTTAATTGTACGTTATGACATTTTCTTCAGTGCAGCCGCTGCTTTCAGTTTCATTTTTCGCATTCTGCATGTGTCCTTTGCTGGTGTCCTTTTAACTGCTCGTCCAGTCCCAGCCCCAGTCCCAGTCCCGGGCTCATTCTCGGTCCCTGTACCAGCCCCCAGTCCCATTTCCAGTCTCCGTACCCAAATACCAATTGCAGACCCGGGGGCCAGTTGAGTTCTGGCCAAGAGCAGCCGCTATAGCGCTTATGTCTTTTGTTGTTCCATGGATTTGCTGCTTCCTTTGGTGCCTTCGCCTCTACGTTCTCGAGTGGTATTTAACATTATCTGCTTGAGTACATGTTGCGGTATTTGCAGCAGACAACAGTCGGGCGATGCGAGAAGGAGCCGCAGGACCGGGCGGCGGTGGCGGTGGCGATGGACTGTGGGCGTGGACAAGGACACGCCGACATTTGCACTCCCATTTCACCCGGCGTTCCTTGTTCTTGTCCTTGTTCCTTTTTCCCCGTATTTCTTTCAGTTTTTCTCCTCCTTTTTGTGTGTTGTATTTTGCCCGTCTGCGTTTCCGGCTGTCGCCATCTTTTTTGCCTGAACTGAAGCCGCTTATCTCTGGTTATGTTTTCTTACATTTTTGCCCATTGTTTGCTTTTGATTTGATTGTTGGCAGTGCGCTCTGTGCTAACTTTTAACGAAATGTCTACAAAGGCCAAGGGCGGAGGTGGGGAAGAGTGCGGCGTACACTCGCATGTCTCTCCGTCTGTCAGATTCACAAGCTCCGCCGCTGCCCTGGCATTTCCCGGCATCATTTTCCGTCTGACTAAATGCACTCCTCCCGCCCGCCTGTGGCGTTTCTGAGGAGTGCCAGTGGCATTCCTTGGGTTCCTTCTGCCGGATTTATCTCTTGTCTCTGCAGCAGAATTAAAAGCTAATTAATTATGTCTTCAGCTAGCCAGTTAGTCAGGACAACGACATCATCGCCGTGATTTATTTATCCAGGCAACGGCGAGGCAGCAACAGTTTGTTGATTGAAAAAGCCCGTCACAAGTCTTGTATTTCAATAACTTTAAAAATATTATTTACAAGCGCTTCGTCCCTTCCGTAAGGGTGCAAGTCCAACCACTTGACACCTTGGCAACCAAATTTACTTTTCCTTTTTGCTTTGTGTTAGGATACAATAAATCTTCTTCGGTTTCAGTTGCAAACAGATTGCTGGGATTTGAGATATATCAAAGGGGAGTGGCGATAGAATTTTCAGCTGGCAGGGAGCGCAGGGAAAGCGGAGACAGATAGATGGATAGACAAGCCGATATAAGGCAGCAGATTTAGGGGATTTATGGGCAAAGCAAAATCCAAGAAAAAGAAAAACATAAGGGGTCTCAAAGTCAAGAGTATATACATATCTGCATAAGTCCCAATTAGTTGGGGTTGCAGCAAGGATCCCGCAAATGTTTATCATATTTGTACAGCCACTGGAAGTGCTTGGGAAATGCCAAGAAAAATACCTGGCTGAGAAAAGTTTCTGCGGAAAATGACTCACAGCTGCGGAGGGTTAACACTGCGAAATGTCAATGCTGTGTGTCATTCATTCGACGCTGACTGAAAAGTTACAGGAAAAACGGAACCAGAAAAACAACGAAATGGAAATGTTGTGCATTTTGTTGCATGTCCTGTGCTTTCATTACTCGGGCTGTGATTTTACCTCTGCTTTTATTACTTTATTTGCAGTCGCATAACAAAAGCATAAAAGAAGCAACAGCCAGCCACGGCGAAGAAAATGGCAATTTCATGTCAATTGTCAATAAGCTGCAAATGAAATGAAAATATTGTATATAGAAAACATTTTTGTGTAGAATTCCATGTAGCCCGAATGTTTTTTGTGTTGCGTTTTTACGACTCTTTACGACGAACCAAGACAAGAGCGGAGCGGAACGAAACGCGAAATATGCTGGAATTTATGCATATTTTATGTTTTGCGAACAGCGAGCAAAGTAAGGCACGTAACACGCATACGACATGTGGCACTTTTCGGGCCAACATTCGGAGGGGAAAGGTGTTTTTCCTCCCATCCCGCCTCCGCCCTGTGCTGCTGCCAAAGTCATGTCAAGTGCGTGAGCAAATATCACCCATAAACGCTCAAGATCCGGAGGAGGCAAAGACAAAACATAACACCAACTGATGAAATGCTGAGATTGGTTTATGGCTATTATTGTTGTTTGCTTAGTTTTAAATAAAAATCACAACCTGCCACACTTGAAGCTCAAGACAAACACTCGGCGCTTAAACCTGAATCCGTTCCGAAGTGAAGCGAGAAAGAGAAAGGGTTCGGCAAAAAGCAGAGACAACACTCGAAGCCAAGCCAAGTGCCCAGACAGACTCCGCTGGGAGGGAGAAAGGTGGATAGTGGTGTTCTTTGCTTGTGTTTCATGCGCCATTTGGCAGACAACAAGAGTGGAAGAGTTGAGGGAACAGGGGAGGAGCCATCACCATCACCATCAGCAGCAGCATCAGCTGCACTTGAAACAACGTCGCACATGTTTCAGTCTCGCAATATCCTCCCCATGTCGCCCACTTTCGCCTCGCTACGTGCCCCGCTTCATTCTCTCTCGGCTGCCGTTGCACTAATGAAGTCTCAAAGGCGCGATTAAAAATGTAACTTGTGCGCAAGATAAAAAAAAAACACTACACAAAAGTGGCAGCTTCAAGGGTGAAGTTTTTAATACCCTGCAGAATAATTGATCCCTTAGCAGAGAATGGTCTGCGAGGCTCTTCTTAAAGTGGAAGTGATAAAGTAAAAAAGTATTAAAACTATTTGTTTAAATCTGCGAATAGATTAACCTTATAGAGATACAATATAGTTGCATTTTTTATTTACTTGTATTTATATACAGGTGTTAACCTAGGTAATAGCTATTTGTACACACAAAATTGAATAAATCTTTCGCAAAAGTCACTTATTTTGAAAAAGTAAAATAAATGTTTGTACAAACCCCAGAGCTTCCACCTATTTTCCAAATTAAAGTACCCTTTTCCAGGGCATCGCTTTAGCTTTAGCACTACGCTTAAGATTCCGAGAGTCGGCATCGTCGTCACATGCAAAACGCAGATAAAAAAGCCAACATGCCGTTGGCCAGAAGGAGCGTCGGCGGAGGAAGTGGGCGGGGCTCGTTGGCGTTGATGCGCTGCCAAAGTGCTGCTTCAACACTTTCAGCCCTACTCTCCTCCGACTGGGAGGAGGAACTAGATTCCAGCTGGCCAAACCAAGCCAAAGCAAGCCAAACCGAGCCAACTTCAAATGAAGTAAAGACAAAAAGCTGTAGCACATTTATCACGAAGTCGCAGTCAGAAGGATATGGACGGGCGGCGGAGTGGTTGGCTGACTCGGGTCTGATTGGAAGTTTGTTTTGCTGTTTGGGTGCTTAGTGGTTGAAGGACGAAGGGTTTAGCAGGCGATCCTAGAGCTCCGATACCCACGCCGCCGCCCCGTCTCCAGGACAGTCTCCGCCCGTTGTTCTCGTATAGATTGTGCGCGCGCCCGAGACGCATGATATTGAAAAATTTATTGCACGCTAGTGAGTTGGCCAGCTGAAAATTGGAGAGCTGCTACTGCTGCTCCTGGTAAAGGAGCTGGAAAACCGGGGGCAACTTTTCCAGGGGTTGTGTCAATGTCAATGTTCTACCGCCCAGGGGGTGGCTACTGCCACTATATATATTCCGCCCTCATCCTTTGGCCTCCTTGGCATTTAACACCTCGAAGCGAGGGTGGTGCAAGCAGAAATGCAATTAAAATCGTATTTTTTGTCGCTATTCATTTTGAGCAGAGCCAGCAGATCTTGACATTTGCGTGATAAATGGAATAACAATCAGCAGATGAGATAAGTTCCCTTATCTAGTTCAGGGCACCGAAGAACACAGGAAAAAAATGGGTATAAATGCAAAACATTTAAAGCTAGGTAGGTAAAGCTAGCAGTAAGCTTTAACTCTAATTAATAAAATAGCTATTTTGTGTAGCTTTTAATGCAATAAAATATTGTTAAAATAGTAACAAGAAGCATCATATTATGGCTATTATTCTTGCTTCTAATATATTATTTTTAAATTCATAAAATATGTTTTTCCCTGAATACCTTTCAAATCTTTCGTGTTTTCTCAGTTGTTCGCTGCTCAAGCACAGCTGTAAAATTACACAGGTTGCTGTTAGCATTTTCCCTCGGCTTTTCATCTGCGAAATGTTAAATGCATTGACTGTGAAATTCGCAATCCTTTCAGACAAACACACAGACGTACAGGGATATATATAAATTCGCACACATCGGCAAGTATATTTCACGCGCCAACGCAAATTCGAAAGCGAAATTCCGCTCGCACGGCCTTTCTCTTTCTGCACCCCTTTGGCAGCCCTTCCTCCCCTGCCTTTTCTTTACGTATTTTCCATCCTATCCCTCCCCATTTTCCTACCCTTTCCCTTTTGTTTTTTGTGTCTATTTTTCGGCATTTAAATGTTTTACGGTGTCGTTTCTCTCGCTCTCTGTTGTGCATTCATTTGGTCTGCCGGCAGCCCTGGCGCTCCTGTACCTCCTGTCTGTTGTTTGCGCCTCTTCAGCGGGTTTTAATTGCGTTTGTATTACAACACACAGGCGAAACAACAGCCAGGCAATGGCAGAGGCAATGGCAATGCCAAATGGCGATGGCAATGGAAATTTAAAGCATTTTACAACCCCCACTCCCGTCCCTTCTGCTGCTGTTGGGTTCTCCAAAAAGTTTATTATATTTCAGTAGAGCCTGATTTTTCTGCTGTTGCGCTTTTCACTGGTTTGCTGCTGCTGCCGCCTCCTTTTGCTAAATTAACTTAATTGTTTTTGCATGGAATTAATTTCATTGCATAAATTTACACCTTCCCGGGGAAGGATGGCGGCTCCCCCCCTTTCTCTTGAGCTCCCCAACCCCATCAGCTGTCAGCTTAAAGTGTGAAATGCGGCACCATTCGCATAATTTACCAGCCAACTGAAAAATTTTCCAGTCAGCCACTTGAAGGCCAAACAATTAATTATTATGTGGCAGAGGAGAGGGAGAGCCTGGGCCTGCCTGCTGCTCAGTAAATATTTAAATGTCTCAAATTAATGAAAAATACATTTCTCAAATAGCGAAAATATTATCTTGGGGCTCAGATGCCATCCCCTCCGTGGACATTCCACTGGAAAGTTTAATGAGTTCATTTATATGCCGCATTTGCGCTTAAGCTTCTCCAGAGAAGAGCTGCCTGTTGTTGCATTTCATGGCCAGCAGCGAGACACCTAAGCTCCCAACTATTTCTTAATGCTTTATAAGTAAGATTTGCTCTATTTTTTCTACAGATAAAGCTCCCTTTTTTGTGCTAAGCATTTTTGTCTTAAGCCTGGCTAATTTGCATAGATTTGGGGGTTATATACATATATATAAAAAAGAGAAGAATAAATGAATGAATAATGGCTCGAAAAAAGATATTACTCAGTTGTTGAGCTGAAGGGGCATTAAAAACGAGTTGCAAGTGTGGGTTAAGCTCTCATTTTCCCTATTCTCTTTTACGCATTTTTTTCCCATACATTTTAAATTGTCTGTTTTCGTTCCGTTCCCGTCTCCCGGTGGATTGGGTTTTCCACAAATCCCCCAGGGACTTTGCACACATAATTTTCACTTAGCAGCTAAAAACCGATTTCCATTCTCATTTGTTTCGATTTCCCAAAGTCTGCTCCATATCCCAGCCCCAAACAAGCTCAACCAACAATCAGCATAATTTCGGTTTATTTGAAAAAGGAGAGGGAATCCAGCTTCAAATGCCTTTCAATTTATTTTTTACTTCAAATAACGCTGCTGATGACACAAGGCGCCCACGAGCAATATAAATGTCTTTGTGTATATATAACATATATCAGCATACACGAGAGGACCTTTGGAAAAAGCAACCTGAGCATTTAGAGAAGTTAACAAGGATTTAAAAGGTTTTTGCTGTCAGACGCACACAATAAGGCTGCGAGCACAAGGATGTGCTGCAATGCAGCTGACAATAAAAAATTTGTCCATAAATAAGACGCGCAAATTGTCAGCATCTCGGCCTCCCAGGGCCCCCCCTCATATGCGATTAAGATCCTTGGCGAAAATATACTTATATACATTTTTATGTACAAGGAGAAATATGTTTATCGGCAACCCACCCCGTTTCAGCCTTTCGGTGACATCGCAATTTCCTTTTATGCCTCTTACTAAATTTTCATTTTGTAAATGAAATTTCTTCGCTCTTTTTTATATTTGTTGGCGCCATCAACTTTGTCTTCTAGTTTATCTTCATTTTTTTAGAATTTTTTCTTCACTCTCGTTTAATTTTGTTTATGTCAACACATGTCCTCGGCAGCTGGCAGACGCCTCAAACGCGTGCATGGAAAGCAGTTTAATTTCATTTCAATCACGCTAAAAGCAAAACATAATAATTTCTCAAGCTGTCTAGAGTAATAAGGCGGGGTGGGGTTTTGGAGGCAGGAGTCGAGGCCCTGGGAAAGTGAGAAATAATATAGCCACTTGAGTTCCCTTTTGTACAGGTTTTCCTCTGTTGAAAATTCATAAATCACTGGGATTTGGTAGAGTCTAAAGCGAGAGCAACTTTAATTTTGCCAGGGATCTGGCTGATCCAATAGTTTAAAACTTAATAGAAGTTTGATGTCATAAAATGTATTACTTCCCCATTTCAAAAATATATTTAAACTGTGTTAAATAAGAATACGCCTTCTTAAATTTATCAGTTAACGTCGAATTCTACCGCCTGACACAAGTGTATTTCCCCATCGGTAATGCCTGCTCTATTAAAGTTTCTCTCCGAGTTCGGTCCCAGGATTTTGGGATTGACCTAGCCAACCATAATATATGGTTTATCCCACAAAGATATGCAACATTTTGGGCTATTGATGGAAAAAGGTTTGTGTTTTGGCCCCATGCCGACGACTACTCCTGTTGAATTATTAATGAAGCTTCCATGTGGCAGCAGCATTTGGTTTTTGTTCAAAATCAGATGCCGCAGCAGCTAACAAAAACATCCTTAGAACACTTAGCTGCCGAAGCCTTAGTTTAAATAGAAAAGGGATTACTTTTGGGCCCGACCTTGAGCAATTCTGTGTGGAAATTTGATTAAGCGTTATTTCGTTGTTGGCTTTAAATGTGTGTACATGTTGCCGTTGTAGCAGGGCAAACAAGGCCTTAATTAAATTAACACAACAGACCACATACTCCTGCAGGCACATACAACCACGATTGCAGGATCAACCACTCCGCACACACACATGCAGGCCCAACAACCATGTGGGCGTGTTTGTGGGCAGCAAAGTAAGCAATTTCCGCGAGCTTTGTTCATTTTTTTCACACGATTTTCCGACATCCTGCTGGATGATTTTCATATATAAATGCACGTCGCTGTGTGTTATTGGATGCATTTTGGGTGTTGAAACATGTGATAGATAAGATATTTCCCTGGATATGCCAGATTTTTGATTCCCAGTCATTTTTTCGTTGTAAAAATCCGGTTGAAACATATTTTTGATTACAGAATTTGCAGCACCTTTCCATTTAATTTCTTGATTTAACACCTACAACTTTTCGTCCTTTCAAATTACAGCTCTCTCAATTGCAGTTGCCCCAGTAAGTCCTGCAACTGTTTCTTTAATTGTTAATGCCACTGTTCTTAACAGTGTTGCCACTACTTTTGTTCTTACTTTAGCTGTTGCTTCTGTGGATTACGTTGTTGCCGCTGCTGCACTTGCCACTCTTGCACAGTTCCTGTTGCTCCCTTTGTTTGCTCCTGCTGTGCATTAAAAAGCCACTTTGCGGCTTCCTGTGGTCACCGCCCACTTTTGGCATGCGCTCCACGACGACCTCGTGTAAATTTGTGGGCGTCGAACTTTAAATCGCCTCCGGGCAGAGTTTGCCTTAACGGGATGGGGGGGAATTGGTTTTTTATTTGCATTTTTGTTTGCCTTTTTTTGTTTTTTGTGTTTTGTTAAACCAACCCGGCCAACCTGACCAACCGACCGCCCACATAACGACGACGACAAGTGCATGGGCATAAAAAGGTAAGAACAGGCCATCGGCTTTATGCCTCTTATCTAATCCTTTGCAGCACAAGTTTCGCCGCTACCGCTACCTTGCGACGAGGAGGCGGGAGAGTCCTTTTGGCCAGTTGCTAGCTCCGTTTTTGGCTTTTATGAGGCGTCGTAAAAACTTTTGTGGCCGTGCGCGCGCTCGTTTTGGGCTCTAAACAACAAACATGCCAACAGCGAGAACTAAAACCAACGTGCGCCTAGAAATATGCTATACAAATTTAATGCCCCAAGGAGGTTGCAAGGAAAAGAGGGAAGCCCACGGGCCAGAAGTAAAGTTTATATTGTCGACGTTTTTATTGATATCGTAAAATTTGCAAAGTCCAACACGAAACCTGGTCGCTACCTCTCCCCCCCCTCGGCCCGATTTTCATGGCCCTGCCTCACAATTTGCATAGTAAATTTATGAGACAATTACTGAGCATTTTTGATTTAATGACAATTATTGTCATAATTTTCATCAAAATTGCCTGCTATGTTCCTCCCAGTTCCCTGTTTTGGCCTAGGCTTAGGCCTTCTTGGGCTATACTTTTTATTTTGGGTCCGTCCTACTCTTATTTTGTGCCACTTTCGTGTCTCACACAACCGAAAAGAGAGGAGAAAAACTTTATATTTATGCGTTTTCGTGGCTCATGAATTTTGGAGCACGCTCGAGGAGAGTCAGTCAAGGCGAGTCAGTGGAGTAGAGTCGAGACGAGTTGAGTTGAGTTCACTTTGGGGGCTTTCTTCTGGCCATAAACTGTCTGGCCAGGCCATGATGTCTGCTTTTGGTCTGCTTAGCTCAGCGTTTAGCTTTCCTCTCCCAAGTGGCGCAGCCCTAGTTTTGCATATTACGACCTCCAAGCAGAAGGACTCGCGAGCGAATTGCGCCTCATTTCAATTAAACAGTCACGCAATTTCCTGATAAAATTGTCTGGCACGCGGCCATAAATCAACGATTTCGGGTCAATTTCGTGGATTTATTAGGTTGTGGAGAAGGTTAATCGGAAGTTAGATAAGGGCGTTAAATTCTTTTGTCGCCTGTTAGTTAATCGATTGGGGTTTTGTGAAGCCGGTGCCAGGCACAAGGAATTGAGTTTTAATTTCCTGAACTCAATTCTATATAGAAATCGTTATTCCTTGAAACAAATTTATACATGGAAATCTTTATTTCAAATCTGAATTTAATTATATTACTTTTTTCGTACCCTTTCTTTTTAAATAATTCTTGTAACCTCGCTAACAAATGATTTTTCAATTTTTTTAAATGGAATTAAAAATGCTTTTAAAATTCATCAGGACCGAATGCTGTTAAAATAAAACCTTAACCCCTGAAAAGAAATACAGTTCAAGTTGTCTGTCCCACTCCCCTTGGGTCCTTTTCACCCCCAGGCAGCAGTTTTGCGGTTTTTCTCGTCTGCCATCAATAAACCAAACCAAACGCATCTCGATTTTCACCCAGTCCCCAGTCCCTGCCCCTGCCCCTGTCCCTGTCCCGGTTCCAGCCGCAATGATTCTTTTAAAAATGCAAACAAATTTCAGAATGCAGGTGTGCCATCCGCGAGATGGAATAAAAAGGGGGCGTGTTGGCGGGCAACCACTCAATTTGTCACATTTGAAATACGATGACAAACAAAAGCAGCCGGCAGCCGAGCGAAATCCAATTGCATTTTTATTTGCAGAAATGCACTTGCCACTTCACTTCTGGATGCAATCCACTTTCCGGGTCGCACAAACACGAGAAAAAGGTATAAACAGCTTTTAAGAGGCCTATGTTCCTGCTCCTATATTATTGCTTTTCTTTTTATATATTTTCCTTTTTCACTCTGCCCTTTAGGAGAACAAGAAAATCAACTTAGAAATTATGACTCCTTGGTGATGCTGGGCGAAAAGGGAAAATTAAACTCGCACACACAGAGAATAAGAGAAACAAAAGCACAAAATCATAAAAAACATAAAATAAATGTAATAAAAACGAAGGGAGGGGGGCAAAAATAAAGCCAACAATGCAATTTTCGGGGGCGTATGTGTAACAGGCCACAAAGGTCATAAAACCATATCAACGCCATTAAATGTACAACGCGTGGCAGAAGCAGCAGGGGGTGCTTGAGCCCTCCATTGAATATATAGATGTGTGAGTACACAGCAAAGAAAATCGTGTAACTCTATTATGATTGACTCTGAATCGGAATTAATCTACAGGTTGATTTATCAAAATGTAAACTCATTCAGCAAGTGGAATTCTTATCCCTTAAAACGGATTTTAACTATTTTTATTTTGTAATTAAAGAACAGGACTTTGTTTTATTTTGCTTATTTAATTTTCAGTGCATAAACACCGCCTCATGTGAGCAAGTCTGAGCTGGGGAGACCTGGGTGGTAAACTGAAACTGAAAATCATAAAAAAGTGCGAAACGGCGCAAAAAAAAAACACAACAAAAATGAAACAACAGCCAACAAACTTTTCCGGCAAGATGAGAAGCTGCCGAGAGTGCGATGAAAGGGGGGATTCAGCTGGGAATATGCGGGGTAAATATATATGTATGTTCATATATGTGGAGGGTGTGAGATCTGCCCAACGATATACACCTTTATGGCAAAGACCCGTACACTTGTTGGGCTCTCCGGCTGTTTAGACAATGTAAACGACGACGGAACACTAAAAAAACCAAGCACACACACACGCCCAGAAATAAATACCGGGGGCACTGAAAAGAGGGAGAAAAAAACTAAACAATCTGGCAGTGAGGCGAAGGATATACATGGACAGGCGAAAAGGACCAAATTCCGGCTGTGGCTGGCACTCAAGTGTGAGCACAAACAAATTTTTTACGTGTGGGTTTGTGTCTCTCTCTCTCTCTCTCGCCGGCGAGTGTCTGCGGCCATGTCAGCAGAATGTGGGCGCGTCAATGAAATTAAGGTCGAAAACAGGGCACAACAAGGCACACACAACACGAAAAGCGTTTGAGAAGGATACAGAACAATCAGCTAAAGAGTCACGGCCAGGGAGTGGGTCTGTGTGGGGCCTCGGGGGCAAGGTGTAATTGATGTAAATAAATTATGAAGACCAAATGATCTCGATTGAATTAAAATTCAAGCTGGCAAAATAAACGAAGACTTACCCATATATGTCTTAAGGGAGTTTGCAGTTTATAGCTAAAAGAATTTAAAATTAAATAATCTATACACAACTCCCTAACTTAAACTGCAGTCAACTCTCGAATCTTAAAGTTTAAAGCCATCTACTACTGCTTCCACATTCAAAGAGTACCATTTGAGGGCGCTGAATGTTTGTGGCGTAGCCAAGCGAAACGTAATGAGCTTTACGTTACCCTTACGTAACGGTAATGCCCCACCGTAACGATAACGATAGCGGCAATTAGTTTTTAATGTACTTACGCGCAGCATTTGCAACTTAATTAGCTTTGGCCCTGCTCTTGGACAGCCGAAAACGAGAAGAGAGCAAAAATTAAATGGCCAGCAGGGGAAAGCACAAAAAAAAGAAGTAGTACCACCGGAAACGAAGCTTATTGTAATGCAGGGAGAGAGCGAAAGCAACAACATTAATGGCCCAACAAAATGGCGCTGACCAGCCAGCACACACACACACACACATGTACTTGTCTAGCTTTCTATGAAGAATTAGTAGGGGAATCCCCGGCCACTTTATCATTTTAATAAGCGCATTAAAAATGCAATTTCAATGCGCTAGTTTCGCACACATAAACAAAACGATGGATAAAAAGAAAACTGGGGGAAAATTTTGCAAAAGGAAAATGCTTTCCATATGCGCCACACACACAAACACACGCACACACAGGTTGTGAGTGTGTATATATGAGCTTGTTTAACGCTCAAGAGGATGGGGCCACAGGAGCGACTGGAAAACGCCATAATTTATGCTTTATGTCGGCACAAATTTTAAATGGCCACCAAAGTTCCAATGGGCTTAAAGCGCATTAAGCGTCCCCCCGCACCAAAAACAAAAACAAAAGGCAGAGACAGAGACAGAGTCAGAGAGGGGGGGTCGGAAAGTGAGGCAATTTCATTTTGCACTTAATAAAAATTTAATGGAGCCCACAGCCCGGCAGTCGGAAAGCCACAGAAACACATAGGAGAGAATATATGACCTGTAAATCAGGCGAAATTGTTGCCTTAAGTGAGCTTTAAATAAAGGAAAGTAGACTCCCATATGATTTTCCACAAGATGTGGCAGCAGATGGCGGTCTTAAGGATTCCTTAAAGTATCAAAGTCTCCAACTTGACACTTAATCAAAGAGCATCAATAAACCAGGCGGGAGTACATTTTTACGACAAAGTTTTCTCTTGTCGGAAGCACAAGAAATATAACGGAAATGCGTGTAATATGTAGGGAAATCCCTGAGATTTATGCTTCATAGGCTTATAGAAAGCAATTTAAAATCTATAAAATATGTCGCTAATATCCTTCGCTAACCAAAGCCAATCAAAAGTTTTTTGCGCTTGTCAAGTTCGTTTAAATGTTTATTAAGCGCCCGATGACAGATTAAATGTGGGGGCAGCCACCTGTCACACCCACCCCCACAAAAAATAAGCACTCCTCCGCCAGAGTTCAAGCCTCAAAGGGGGCAAAACAGCAGGAAAAGTCAACAAATTGACACATTAAAACAAATGAGGCCACTGCCAACCAGCCACCCGACCAGAAGACGACTGTCGACCAGCTGTCGAAACGACATGGCCAACTAATGGTGCTTGTTATAGTTCCTAAAGCTCTTGAAACAAAAGGTTCCACAAGGGAGGCGGCGCAAAAATGTAGCATACTTTTTTGGGCAGCCTCAAGTTAGTGCCAAGAAATTAACGCCTTGACGCGACGCGACAAATGTATTTTTTCCACAATTTTTTTTTTGTTCTCTTCTTCCCGCATTTTCCTTCGGCTTTTTGTGTACCATTTTTTACGAAACTTTTTCTGGCCAGCAGCACCTGGCAGCGCAGCAAGGGCGTTGCCTTCGAAACTTTGTCGCCGCACGCATAAATCAAGTTAATCATTTTGGTGGCGCAAACTTCCCGGCAGCGCAAATTGGACATTTATATTTCCAAGCCTCCCGAAAATAACTGATGCCCCCCTCGTCACTGATTTATGATCTTTAACCTTGCATTTGACACCGCGCTGGCCTAACCAGATGATGGGTGCATTAGTAGGTGAAATTAACAGGAAAGAAAATTCGAAACTCAATTATATGTTGGCAAACCTGGTTCACAGTGATCAAATATGGCTTACCTGTAACGAAAAGAGAGAGAAATTAATTTTATTAGAATTTTTGCTTTTAAAATCTGGCTTCATAAATTCAAAATTTGCAATTCAAATCCTTTGGCAATCGCCACAAGGCGGCAGCAATAACAATAACGAAATTAAGTTTCGTCTAAACAAAAATGGCAAATGGATAATTTCTCTAGAGATTGAATAAGTTTCGAGTAGATAAACTTGTCCTGCCATATAACGTTCTCTGGCCAGAAGCTAAAGCCTACATCGTTGAAATGCAGGTTATGGGACAGTGCGTTTCAGTGTTGTATTGAGCGTTTTAAAAATTCTTTCAGAAATATAACGGAAATTTCAATATCCATCCATCCTTTATTATATACTTTAAGTGCATTCATTTTTCCCAACTTCAACCCGACTTTAATAAACATTTAATACACATTTTTATAATGATTTTATAGCTTTGCTTATGATTATGACAGGCACTGTCGAAACGGAGAAATCAATAGGACCGGACCATGAGCAACAGCAACACGCAGGGAACTGAGAGCTGAGAATCCAGAGGAGGAAGTTGGCCATGTATATTCAATGGAAACTATTGAAAACAAGTTGAGCAAACTTTTGCCCAGAGTCAAGTATGGATGGGATCACATCGATGGCAATTGCAGCGAGGGGCAGGTGAGAGACAGTTATAAAATCCAAATTGAAATGCGAAAGAGTTGCCTAACATTGCCTCCATGCACCTGATTTTCGGGGTAGCAAGATGCTTGCTGATTGGATGTGTGGGAGAATCGACTGGCCAACGGGCGGGGGCAGGTAGCACAAGTGCGTGACACGCGGCCAGCAAGGGTAGCATAGCCACTGTGCGACAAGCAGTCAGACACGGGAACAGGCCAAAGCTCAGGTAATCCCTTGGGGACAACATCCAGACACAGACTCAAACGCAGACCCACCCAGACTCCGGGGAGGACTCACAGTTACCCAGTCAGTCAGTCAGTCTGTTGCAACATTTAACAAAAATTTCATTGTGAGTCTATAACATGGCCAAATCTCAGGGAGGGGGAAAGCCAAGTGAGCATTCAGTCCCGACCAAGACACTGTGAAATAAAGTAGGCTAAGAGTTTAATTAATTTTCAGATTAAATTCAATTGAATTAACTACTTCACTGTAACTACAAAAATAAAATTAATTAATGTACTCTTTAACAAACAAATATAGAAAAAACGAATAAGTTTAATTTTATTTTTCTTTTAAATAATATAAAGTAAATTTAAATTGTTCCCTCTGTATTTTAGGGTTTGAAAAATTTGTTAACATGCGTGCCTGTGCGTTTGCTTTAGCCTCCTTCTGTTGGGTGGACTATGGTCAGAATGAGGCGCTTTTAGTTTTCGGGGGTTACTACAGACAGATGTCCTGGTCCTGCCTGGTCAGGGTCCTGTGGTCAGCTAGGTGTGCCCGTCTGCCTGTCTGTGGGTTCGGCTCAGTTGAGTCCCCACTTGGTTAGTTTGGGGATTTTGTTTGTCTCTCTTGTTTGCCATTTGCATTCCCTCCCCTTAACATTTCTATACATCGCCTTGGGGGCCCTGCTTTATTATTTTTGCATAGTTTTTACTTAAATTTACAGAGAGTGCCAGTGCCAGTGGTTGTGTTGACCAAACACTTGACCACTTATGGTTAGCCAAAGCAATTTTCCATGCCTTGTTCTCTCATTTATTGATAAATTAGTTTTGGACATTTGCTGACAGTTTTCTTGTGTTCTATCTCCCAGAAAGAAAATGCAATTATTGCTAATAAATGCCTTTGTCCGTTGAAAAGGTAAAGAGAATTCAATTAAAATTTCGACAACCCCAAAGAAACGACAATAACCTGTCAATTGCCAAAGGTCTTCTCCTCTGCTGGGCAATCTTCGAGGTGGCATCAGCCTAATGGCTGAGATTGTTTGACAAACTGTCACGACCGGGCGGCAGCAGCAGCAGCAGCAGCCATAAGCAAATCCGCTTAGCTCGGCATTTCCTCAGGTTTCCTCGCTTTCGCCCCGCTTTCTCAAACTAATTTTCCTGGAAAATGTCTCAGGTGAGTGGCGGAGGAGAGGAGACAGCAACTACTTAGGCTGCTTGCGTGTTGCAGCACTTTTCCGAACGATAGAAAAGCAATTCACTTTGAAATTTGCACCTGTAAACATTGTCAAACAATCAGCGGGGGCGGGGCCATGAACAGGCCCGGGTGTGGCCCTGTGCGGCCAGGGGGGCGTGGCAGAGAGTAGGGACAATGGCATAACAGAACACTTGAGTGCAAGGGGCCAACCTGATGTCGTAGTTGTTGTTCTTACCGTCGCCATGCCTTTGCCAATCGCCTTAGCTGGTAATTGTGTATATGAACACCGGAGAAGAAAAGGAAAACTACCAGCGCCAGCAGAAGACCTCAAAAGCTGCCGTCGAACGACAGGCACAAAGTAGGAAAGACTGGAAAGGATGCACTTGAATAAATCGTACGATTCTGATTATAGGTTTGAGACTTTCAGGTATTTTTATAATGCCGTATAAAGGTATGAATAAATAAAACAAAGTTGTTGGGTACTAGAAACTTTTAAGCGTGAATTTAAAAGAATACTATACTATACTATACTATACTATACCCCCACGGTAAGAGGAAAGACTGAGTAATAACAATATACATAGCGACCATGCTTTTAAGTGATATCTGCGAGCTGAAACCATAGGTATGGATTTGAATCAAGCGAATTATAGACCTCGACTATAGGGACTATAAACAACTTAAGATATAAGATATACAGAGATTTTTCCTTTTCTTTTGCATTACAAATTAAATGACCACAAAATATAAGAGATACGGATATTTTTCTAGGTGTAAATAAGGATACGAGGAAAGCAGGCCAGCTCTAAGAGCTCGTTAGGCAACGCCTTCGCCTTCTATTTTTGCACAATGTGCTGACTTTGCAAACGCTCGCCTCCTTGGGCAGGACCAGCTCCTCCTCCGCAGCTCATCCAGCTCTCCCCTTCGCTTGGCCAACTTTTTATGTCCCATCCATGAGACGTGAGATTGACCAGCTGCACCGACTCGCCGGTCTCAGGGCCGAGCTGGCCAAGCAAATGCAATCATAAAATGTGTCATTATATTAAACTCAACTCTCGCAGGGCTCTTGCCCACGCCACTGCAGTTGCTTATTTTATGCTTATTGAAAAGCCGGCGAGTATGCAACGGTTTTCCTTTTCCTATTTTCTCATTTTCCCCACTGCTGTGTAGCGGCAGCCACATGAGTTCTTGAGCTTGAAGTTCTTGAGCTCAATTCGGGCTGGAAAAGTTGTGTGGAAAACAGATTCAAGTAAAATCGAAGAGGTATAAATTGAAAACTGAAAGTTGTAAAGTTTTATCTTCAAAATTTTGTGCATTCAGCACATTCAAGTTATGTTTAATCGAAATAAAATAACAAAACTTTGGCGGTGCTAGTAATTCTAGTGAAAGTAGAACAAGTTCTTTGTAAACTCAATTGTTCGTACCAGCCAGTAATAATACAGCAACAAGATGAGTGCTTGTGCTTGTTCTTGAATTTTGTTTAAAAGCCAAAGGATTGATTTACGTCACCATAAGAGTTAAGCATCTTGTTATTTGGAAGTCTTTGGTGGCAGCGATTGTAGCAATATTGTAATTTATTATTTTATAATAACTATTCTCTGTATTTTTCCCTTAAGCTCTCTTAAAGCTTATTGATTTAGCTTTCTTTGCAACTTCCCCTGTAATGGCTGGCAATTCCCAGCGGAAATCGTTGGGGCATTGGCAACGTTATCATTATCGAACCTTCAGCCAATTGAGCGGCAACAATCAGCGCCCTCAGCATCCAGGACACCATCATCCTCATCATCATCGTCGTCAGCATCGTCATTGGCAGCATTTAGCATATTCACTTTCAATTTTCCATCCTTCGGCCCTCTATTCTCCCTTTTTGCTTTGTTCCCGCTTCGATTGCGATTTCGCTTTGTTTCGCTTTGTAATTGATTTTCAACATTCATTAGACTTTTTTTACGCTCAACTCCTGACCTTCTCGCTTCGGAAAGAAGGTATACACAATATATTTTTTGTTCTACCTTAGAGCAGCTTGTTGCCTTTTGTTCGGTCCTTCGTCCTTCTCATTTTCCACAGTGGCAAATGGACAGCCCCCGCCCTCTGCCTTCTGGGTTAAATGTTGCAGAATTTCACTTTAAATATGTTTGTGCCCGGCGTCCTTCTGCTGCTGCTGCCTTTGCTGCCACTCTTCCACAATTGTTTGAATTTTTACTTTCGCATGTGCGACTTGATTTCCGTTGCAAATGGCAGCAGCTTCAAGGGGCGGAAGGCGTGGGACGTGGTGCGAGGGGCGAGGCATGCCGGGGGCGTGGCATTATAAGTGATATTGAAAGCGTTGCTGCGCTGCTTTTTATGTGTGCCATTGTATTGCGGATTGGCAATGGCGCAGCTTTCGCCATTGTTAAATGGTGCGTATGATTTATATTTTATTTTGTATTTTTCGTATTCTTTTTTTATCGTTCCCCGTACTGCGTTGTGCGTTGGTTTTCTGTGTATTTTAGGTGACCCTTTTTATGCGGGGACCAAGAAAAAATGTAAATGAGTCACAATTAAATGCACATTTTTGCTCACTTGATCAAAAATAAAAGGGAGGGGGAGGTGAAAACCGATCCGAAACCATAGCAAGAATTGTCCACATAAATTATATCAAAATCGGCTAAGATAATGCACATGAAAAATGTGAGAAATGCTTTCAAAGGGCACAAGACAAGAGGAAAACAAAAACAAAAACGTTTGCATGTTCGGGCCAAATAAACAGAATGAATTTCGACCAAAATCTCGCCAAGAACCCGGCACAAAACAAAGTAATAAACCCGAAAGGAATTCCATAAAAACAACAAAAATAATCCGAAAGAAAAGCCAAGCCAAGAAAGGGCCTTCAAAAAAAGGCGAGGAACAAATTGTTTCTGCAGGCACTCGGCCTGCCAAAAGGACGAAACAGGGATAACAGGCCAGAAATGTCTAGCATTGCACAACTAATAAAACGGGCAAAAAGAAAGCAAAACTCAAATACATTTTAAGCAATTTCACTTGCGAGCGAACGCAATAAAAATCAAGAATATTTGCAATGAATTTCCACCCGTTAAGAAAAACCCTGCAACGTTGGGGGTACGCCACGAGAAAAAAGGAAGGCGGAGCGAACGGAAAAGTAAATCGGCGGCAGCGATGGCGTCTGCAGATAAGCAGGGAAGCCATTGAAACACACACACGAAGGGATACCATAAAGCGGAACGGGACGGGCTGAGCAGGACCCCGGCGATGGCAAAATAGGGAAAGCGGCAAAAACGATTAAACTACAGGGTGCCGCCGCTGGGCTGTAAAAATTGTGGTTCAACCTCAACCTCATAACACACAGTGGCAGTCACAGTAAAATTAAATTGTTTCCTTTAAAAAATAATATGAAAGAGAAGTTTCAAAACTCTTGAGCAAAGAATGCTCAAATCACTTAAAACGAAAGAAAAAATAGCGGCTTTAAAACTTTATTTTACTTGGTAAAAGAACAAAAATGTTTCGCTTCTCAATAAATATTTATATGGCTTATTAGCTGCACTAAATCTGGAAGTTTCCAATATTGCAATAATCTATAAAGGATTTTACTACAACAATAATAATAAATCAAATCAAGTGTAGAATCTAATAATAAAATGTTGAGAGATTTTAGCTTAGACCAGATTTTAAAGTGGTAATTTCTATCTTCCTTTGTAATTTAGCTTACTACAGATATAAGATTATTTAAAAGCCATTCAGAAAGGTTTTGAATTTGCAGGACCTGCAAACCAATTATACAGAGTTATAATTCCGTTCATTTTGAACTCAATAACTTTTCTGTTTTGAAACGCACTGTAGTGGCTTATTTTTGCCACTTCTCCCGCTCTGCACATATGAGTTTATGCAAAAATGAAGTCGTGTGGCAGGCTACATGAATATCTCTATATCGGGAGCCGGCGAAATAGAGGAGTGTCGGTTGAAGAAAAAACCAAGAAAAAGGGGCAAAGGAAAAGCCGAGGCAGTCTCAGATGGCTACATGAAGTGTATGTGGAGCAAATGGGAAATTGANTTTTTGGTTTTATTATTTTTATTTTATTTTAAATAATAATTTCAGTAGGTTTAATTAATATCGGCTCATCATTGATTTGTATTTGTCTTTTAATTGTCGTTGTTTAATGTTAGCAGTTTGACATTATCTTAGGAACTCTACTTAGAAACTAAACTTAGATTTCTACTGTACTCCAATTAAAACTCATGTAATTAGAAAAAGCTCTATTGTAATAAAAGGGAATAGAATAGTGGCTGAATGCACGTAGGCACATAACCGCTGATCTGCATAGTTATGCTGCTCGGTTGCTGGGTTAGAGATAAGCGGTGGTCTGATCCAGCGAACGAGCAGAAATAATAGAGAATAGAAAAAGAAACAAAACTACACTGAAAATAAATATAGATACGTAACTGGCATCCACAGGCCAGGGTATGCCATCCAGGAGCACCACAACCGCATGCAGCTGACACAGGCAGTTAAGCTATTTTGTAGGGAAAATGTTGAAAATATGAAAAGCGACAGATTGACAAAGCGATGACTGGCTGGCTGGCTGGCTGGCTGACTGAGCTGCTGAAGAAACGCCAAGCCAAAGGCATTTTTTCAATTTATTTTCATGTGCACGGCAGAGCGCATTTTCATGCGTAAGCGAATGACAATCACATGAATAAACCCACCCGCAAAACAATTTCAATTGAAGCGCATACTAAGCGGAGGCGTGAGCTGCCAACTAAAGTCAATGAATAGACATAATGAAATGTTTTCCCCGAGCTGAGATCGAACCAGCGACTGAAGAAGTACTCTTTAATCTACAAATTCCAGGGAATTTAATATCTTTCTACAGTTTTTGGTACGGAAATTCATAATCTTCAGAGAGAAGGAAGTTGTATATAATGTATTGTAATCTATAAATTTATTCTATTATGTTTAATTTAAGACTAAAATCCTGCAACCAATACCATAAATAATTCACCATCTCCGCCGAATGCCATTACAAATCCAAATATTCATTTGAAAAAGTTACTCTACAAATTTAAATATTTTGCTGGAACTCAATCTCCCATAGATTTTCCAGTAGATAGCCACACAATTATCATTTCAGTTCACGTTTCTCGCAGGGAAAAATCAAGTTCAAGCTGAAAGAAGGCATTTTGCCTGGCTAATATTTCGGGTTTTCCCCCAAAAAACACAGTGTCGCAGCCGAGCGAAATGTGATATTTCCACTTGACTTGTCCAAGTCAATTCAAGCATCATCAAATAATGTCTAGCTCTCCAGCCCACGAGTGTCAGGCAGACTTGATTAGTTCTTGGACACGGTATAGCCGCCGCTCCATTTTCCATTTTCCATTTTCCCTGGCCCAGCTCCAGCCCGGAGGATGGCTGTGTGTATTTTTAGGGGTGTCCTTCAACTTTGGTCGCAGTGAATTTGCATTTTTAATTCGCCTTTTGCCATTTTTGCATAATTCGATGTCAACGTGTGTCAGCGGCAAGTTTTGTTGTGTATAGTAGCTGCTGTTGCCATGGCTGTCAGCTGCTTGGGATTTTCCGAGCAGGCAAAACTTTTGCTCAGGAGCCCAGTCAGCGAGCAAACCCCAGCGAAATTGTCTTGTCAGTTAGCATTTGTCGCTGTCTAGGGGGCTGGCATGGGGAATTAATATACAATTGCATAGCTGAAGGCGCATTTAAATAAAATAAACAACGAGGCAAAACTAAACAGGTCTCCGCGGAGGGGTTCAGTTCCGTTCGGCTTGGTTTTGGTTTGCGCAAAACTTTTGTCACTCTCATAAATATTCATAAATTCGGTAGCAAAATAACAAAGTAACAGCAGCATATTTTCCATTTGATTGCCTTCAAGTATTTATTCTTTTCGGTGGCGCGTTCACAGCTCGCGGCCTTTGAAAATAGCAGTCAATTTTCCGGGGCCGCCCACCTCTCAGATAAAACTCATTAAAGTGGAACTTTTGCGATGATAAGAGATAATAAACAAAGCAACAAAGAAAATAAATGACAACCAAAGATGGTTTACAAGTCAGTTCCGTTCCGAAGGAAGCGGTTCCGCTCCGCTCTCGCGCCGTCCCCCCAATGGTTAATGAAGGCCGTCGCCGTCGCCGTCGCCGTCCGTCGTGTGATCTCTATCAAAGTTTTCCACTCGGCTTTGATGATGTTCCGCCCGGAGAGCCCTGGCCCATCCGCCAGTTAGCCACCTCCCTTTGGAAAAGTGGGGGCGTGTCGCAGCTGTGCGAGAAGCAACAACTAAATTAAAATTTACAGCACTTCAAATGGAAACGTGCCTGTTTTATTAAATCAATTTTTACGATGAGCGAGAGAGCGCTGGCTCTGGCGCTGGCCAAGGAAAATGGAAAATCTCGTTGTAAAAACTGAATTTTCCCGTTCGGCCAAGTTGTTGCTCCTGTTCTTGTTGTTGTTTTCAAAATAAATTAGACATTTAATGATGACCGCAGGCTGTTTGTTGATTGCTCTCTCCCTGCCCCACCAAGTCTTTCCGGGTTGATGGAAAAGTTGCGCATTTTTACAGAGATTTATTTAATTTAATTGAAGTTTTATTGCCGCAGCCAGCGTTGCGGAAGAGATAGCAACTCAACTTAATTCCATGGCGCCTTTAAGACTTTAGGGAACTTAAAGAGCCATCTCTAGTTTTAATATTTCCGCAAAAACTTCTCGTTTGGCTTCTCTTTTGCTTTCTATTGCCAGTTCAGGCTCAAGTCCCCATTTTTATAACTCCTCCTTTGGCTTAATTGAATTAGACAAACATAAAATGCTGAAATGCACTACTGGCCAAGGCGATTACTTTCACTTGAGCGCCTTTAAAGCTTTCGCAGTCAGATCAGGGACGAGAGGGGATTATTGCAGCTTGGTCAACTCGGTGGAGGAGAGGACATCACATCCCATCAGCCGTTACTGAGGTGGCTAATGAAAATTACAAAGGAAAGCCAGGCGTTAATGCACTCCACAAATGCAAAACAATGGCTGAGAAAAAAGAAACGAAGAAAAGTCAGGGTGGAAAACGTGGCAGAAGAAGGCTGAGTAGGAAAAGAAAGAGTCGTCGTACACTTTTCGCATATGAATTTCAATTTGCCAGCGCCTTAGACAAATGCACATGCCCAAGAGTCGCACAGCAAGGATACCCAGGCCCGTTCCTTATATTTCCACACATGTGTACATGTACACGTACCGTGCCATATCCTTACGCCCACTTTAGGAGTCCCCTGTCTGTGTCAACAAATTGCAGCCAGTCAACAACCTTTTCGCCAAGTTTAAGGTAATAAGTTGGGCACAAAAAAAGTAAAGTTGAAGTTAAAAAAAGGAACACATTGTGTACACTCGAAAAGAAATAGGGAAGAAAACTAAGACAGTAAACATTAAAACATGAAGGAGTTCATAGGGAGTCTGGGTGAAAAATTCAAATAAAGGTGAACAAAGAAGAAAGAAACGTGAAGATTTTAAAAATAATTCTTCCCTTTATCCAGTAATATTAATTATATTTAATTTAGCTACACCTATTTTAGATGTATAGATTTTCTTAATAATGCATACTCTTTAAATTTGAAGTTATCTACATCGCACATTAATGAACCAGAATTAATACGCACAGGGGTTGCTTTTAATATATAAATTAAATTTTATTTCAGTGCAAAAACTCAGCGACGAAAACTATTCAAACGACCCGCCCAGGTGTGCTTGGCCACGCCCAATTATCCGCAGCATTCCTGGAGGCCAAGATGCATATGCATAAGTTATGACTAAGTAAAGTTCAAGAGCCCAGCTGAAGGATGCCAGGGAAAAGGGAGCTCAGGTCTTTAAGGAGACGAAGAATGCTGCCGAGTTGGCTTTAATTATTTTTAGCTGCTGGCAACGGCCAAAATGTCTGACTGCAAATCATATTAAAACTTTTCTCTTTTTGTTTCGTGTTTCCCATTTGCCAAAGACAAAAGGCGAGGAAAAAATTAAGAAACTTTGTGCGCCGCAAAATGAACTGTACAAACTGTGACCCCATATCTCAGTCTATGTTTTTTTTCTCTCCTCCTCTGTCTGAATGGAGAGTCAGACAGAGGAAAGACGGGTCTGGCAGCAGGGCGACTGACTCTCCACCTAATTATTATGCTATATGCGTGCGGGGTGCAAAACAAACGCACAGACGGGCCCAGAAGGAGGCAGAAATACTGCTGCGAAGGACAGAGGCGGCGGCAATACTAAGTGGAAACCCAACTGGGAAAATGAACACGGACTTGGACTTGGACTTGGACTTGGGTTCTGGCCATTGTTGTGGCCGCTCTTCTCGCTAGTTCCCTGCTATTCCCCAGCTACGCATTTTCGATTTCAATACAAATAAAGAAATTGCCTTGAAGAAAGCCAGAAATTGGCAATGGCAGCCGCAAAAATTGAGACTAAGACGAGGACGAAGGCTGAAAGAGAAAACTTTTCCTTTCGGCCAGCACTTAGAACCCACAGCACAGACAAGAAGCAGCAGAAGTAGCAGAAGCTGACGAAGAAATGCAATTAAGTCTCGTAGCCGGAAAAATCTCAGTTGGAAAGTGCGAGAGCCTCGAGAGTTTACCCACAAAAATTTCATGCGTCCAGTCAGCTCAATAAAAATTGCGAAAAGGACTTGAGTTAATGCCCCGCAGAAGGAGAGTAGCGAGATTAGGAGTGTGGCAGCTACTCGCTGCTCCTCGCACCCCCTAACTGCATCCTGCACTGGGCAAGGTATTAAAAAATAAAAGGCGAGAGCGAGAGCAGAAAGAAAAATTATTATTTCACATTTAGCACGTAACGCACATAAATCCTTTTAAATAAACGTTTGGCACGTTTTTTGTAATATTCTTCGCAGCGCGGACTGCAACGCTGTCCAGGTCCAGGGAAAAAAGGGACGCAGGACCACCAGGTAGGTAGGAGTCTGAGTCCCGGCAGACACTTAAGCCTTATCCTTGCCAGCAAAACCCGGAGACAGAGCGGCGTGCTTTTTTAATTTCTTTTCTTTACTGGCGGAATGAAGAGTAAAATATTTACATTTAAGCGATGTTCGAAGGTTGAATCCCCTAACAAAGTATGATTTGATATTTCTTTGAATTAATTCATGATTTAACTTAGAATTGTAAAGCTTTTAGTTTTAGGCTAAGAATTAATTAACATCTTATATAGAATAATATATTAATAGTACAATAGTTAAGGGTCACTGTTCATTCTCCTTCACAAAAACAACTCCCGAGCTTTTGCGTATTTATATTTCCTTTTAAAAGTCTTCTTAGAATATTTACTCTAGCAAACTTTTGGACAGGTTCCAGCTGCTTAGCATATTCACAATACCCTCCAGTTAAGGCGAAAAATTACTTAAAACTGCAGCAAAGAATGGCCCAGAAGCTGTGGAAGGGACAGAGGACAGGAGCCAGGAGCAGCAAGGATTATGGCATCATTCACCATGGTGCATGCAAATGGGCTCTGAAATTAATCACACTGAGCGCCAAGGAGCTGACAGTCGGCAGCCATGGCGGCCACCACCAGCATCCGTAAGTTGCTTTTTAATTGATCGGATTCGCGGGCCGTGGCGACAACTTCTTGAAGGGATTCCCCCGTTCCCGGTGGCATCTTGGCCGCTTTCCTGCCTTTCCTAATTGCAGACACTTTGCCCTGGTCCGGGCACATTCATCATTTGGCTGTATAACTATAACGAAAATTCATAATCGAGCCGAGAGAGTGGCGGGGCGGAAATGCAAATGTTATGCCGCCGCCCGACAGCAGCAAAAGTTATCTTCTGCATTGCAGGTAGAGCGAACATCCGTTCGAGTCCTGCGACTTGGCTTCTTCACTTTCCAAAGATCCTAACGACTGACACGTGAGAAGTTTTTAACACGTACACCGAGGGGCCAGGGAAGTTTACAACCGACCGACCACCGCTTCTCCTACTTTGTGATTTATTTGCCACAGTTTGCATTCCTTCCAGGCCGTCTTGTTTTTCTTATTATTTTCTTTGGTTTATGACTTTCTTGAATGTTTTTCTCCTCCTCCTATTTTTGCTTTAATTTGTATCACTCTCTCTCGGTCTGCGGCTGTCTGAAGGTGCCACACGGGTAGCACGCGATAAGACTGGCCGTCGCACACTCGAAACGGATGGAAAACCGCAGGAGGGAAAAACAGGATGTGGGGGGGTGGGTGCTGGGGAAAATAAAACTGAAAGCCGCACAAGAAGGAAATGCAAAAAATGACACGAAACCGTTAAGCGACAACCAGCAGCAGCAACTTCGACTTGAACTCCGCCGCAGAGCTGACACTTGCCCCTTTTTCACTTTATGCCTCGAGCTCCTCCGCCGACTCGCGACTAACAAGCGTGCCCAGGCAACGGAAATACTTGCCCCCGTTCGCGGCAAGTGTTGCGGCGATAAGCAGTGCCACGCCTACTCAACTTCTGCGCCCCCAACCCCCAGCCCCTGCGAATGCTTCGCACTTGAAACGATATGCAAATGTGCATGTGGCAACCCTCGGGGGCCAGGTAAACAAGCAAGCGACCCTCGCCGAAAAACTCTTTTTGTAACTCTTCAACATTAAAAAAAAAAGAAACAATTCTTTGCAACAAATTACAGCAATGGTTAAACTTATAAAGAAGCGGCCAGAAAATACCTAGAAAACAAGTTGATATTTTAAATTTAGGGGGTAGATTCGCGACACAGCTCTCTCTCTCTGAATGACAGCCTCTAAACTTATAATATTATGTCCCAAGTTAAAAACCCTAATTTAGTCATAGCATTTTTTATGCCATTTTAAATACTGCATTTTGCGTAAGGAACTCTGAATCACAAACCCCATAAATATATATTTTTGCGGCCACAACTGTTCAAGGAGAAGCCTTTATCGCCAGATTGTTAGGGGCCATCGATGACAGCGATACGACAGGGATATGGATTGCAGCTAGATATATTCTGGCAGATATGGATATGGACACGGATGATGAAGGGCTGGCTGTTCTGCATGAATTTCAATTTTTCCCATAAACAAAAAATGCGGGTAATTTGTGTATGTGCGTGGATTTTGCGATCGATTTTGTTTGCCTTCGGTTGTCACAGGCCTCGCGCATGAAGGCAACTCTTTCTGCCCTCGCATCCTCTGGCGCTCCATCTCCAGTCTCCCAGGATATTTCCCAGCCATGCTGCTTGTTCTGCGGTTGATTTTAAATTGTCTGCACAGAGTTCGCCGAAATAAAAAAAAAAGGAATAACGCCATCATACTCGTATGAAAAATGCATAATAAATGAGCTTGATTGCCGAATCGGCGGAAAAGGCGGCGGCGGTGGGCGTAGCAGTGGCACGCCCCAAAGCTTTATATTATGGGGATTTCCCCCATTTTACATTGATTGATTTTCGTTCGTAGTTTCTTTTTCGAATTGTTATGTCCGAAGCGTTTAACTATCGGCAAGGCGTGGTCATTACAGAAATTGAGTTGTTTTCATTCAATGCGAGGGGCGGAAACTGAAAAACAAACTCAAAATGAGCCATAAAACTAAGGAAATAAACTCTTTCCCGAATAGGTCGTGTGTCACCCGTTTTTCATGACGAATCGTAAAAGAACGAAAACCCAAGGACATATGTATTTCGCGAAATAAATAAAGTGCACATATCCTGTGCGGGAGAGTTCATATAATCAGGCGAAAGCAAACAAACCATAAATATTTATTTTAAGCAATAATCCATGGCTGGCTTTTAAATATTTAATGCGTTTCTAATTGTACGGGAATGCACACACATGTGAGCCGTATACCCACACTAATCTGCATAAAATTATTCACTGCATTTATCATCAGAAGGTAGAAAAGATTTATTGTTTTGAAATTTAAATTCAATGCAGCTAGCTCGTTCGCCGAGTCTGAAATAATGTTAAGTGCTTCAGCATTTGGCAAACCAAAACATGGTAAAAAAAAAACATACACAAACACGCATAGAACACGACACAACACAAA
>VNJV01013375.1:0-22833 GCA_008042635.1 Drosophila nikananu | reverse complement strand
TGCAAGCATTTTTAATAGTGAATGTATATGCTAGAGAAAATATAAATTTACATAGGGGCAATTAATTCGTATTTAAACCCGGATTCAGGCATCTCTTTGAGTGATTAGTTTTTTTTTGGTATTTAAAACACTGATAAACTTGTATTTAAAATCAATAGTACATATATATTTACGACTTAATGGTGGAACAATAGACACGAAATAAATAAAATATTTTTAATACCTTACTTTAGAGACTGCCTCCCAGCTTGTTTTAACCTTGTGTGTGCTGTTAAATCGTTTGGATGAAGTTGCTAAATTTTGCCTAAATACCTTTCACTTTTGTGGCTTAGAAAACGGCATACTTTGGATAAGTCTCGGGATTATGATGCCTTAGTTTTTCAAGGGACCACCAAGCACAGCATTACTCATACGCCCCGTTGAAGGTCTTAATCATTTTTCTTTGCATTACCTCCTCTCTCTCTGCTTCGGTGTTTTTAAGCTTCGGTGCTTGGGGGTGCGCAGTGATTTATATTCATTTGCCTGCTCCAAAATACCGTTAAAGCGGCTAACAGAAAAACATTTCTTGTGACAAATTCGTAATTTATGTGTTTTACGTTATAAATTGTAAAGCACAAGGAGATTGCGGTCGTCCCTCCTTTTTTCATTCGTATATGTGTGGGTATGTGCGAAATGTTTCTGGCTTCCTTGGATTTTCATTTTGCGGCGAAAGACTTCACAGGCTTCGTGACTTTCGTTTTGGTTTTCTCACTTTAATTTGCTTTGATTTTCCTCCGAATGTTCATGCCAATTGGCAGTTTGGCTCTGACGCCCCCTCTTGCCGGTCACGCCTGTGTTTCGGGGCCTCAAAGCTAATTTGCTTGCTGCTAACACAGCTGCCCTCTTTTCCTTCTTCCTGGTCGCTCTCTTTCTTTCCTTTCCGACAAATTTAAATGCGACTGATTTCTGCTTCCGCTTCCCATGCAGCCATTTTATTTAGACCTGCGGTTTTTTCCCTCTCTGTGTGTGTGTTGTTTAAGTCTGCGATTTTGGTGGTTATTTATTTTTGTGCGGTTTTTTTTGCCTGCCAAAGCCGCAGCCTTTTTGAGGTTCCTCTTTTACTCACAATGTCGCATTTATTCCGATTGAATTTCATTTAGTGTCCTGCGCCAAAGGAGAAACGCATGTGGGTGTGGCTGTCAACGGCATTTCGCCGGGCTTAAAGTCGATTACGTTCCGGGCTTTCATTAAAATTGCCGCCCGCGGCTCTTGTTTCAGTCGCAGCGTTGCTCCCTTTTTAAATGCCATCGAGAAATTATTAATGAAGCCATGCGAGCCGAAGGACGAATCAATAATTCACCTCCGATATGTGCTGAAGCGGTGGGTGTGTGTTCGTGAGGGAGAAACTAATCGAATTTATTAGAACGGCAGCAGTAGCAGCAGAGAGTCGTCTCGTGCAATCGCCAGAGGCCGTGGGTCTCCGGATTCCTGTCTGTGGGGTTGGCTCTAACAAAGCCCGGCGATATGACCTGGCACGGTCCTCAACATTATTGCCAATATTTATGTTCGCTCCCAGCAGCCAAGCAATTTACTGCACGGTGCGGGCGCCCAGCAACCGACGGCTTTAACCTCGTCATCATCATCATCTACGATAGCTGTAGTCACTGGAATTCTTCGCATGTAAGCATTTCCAGGGAAAACCTATTAAAGTTTCGTCGGAAATTCATAAGGACCATTCAAAGTTCCCAGAAAATGCCATGTTCAAAGGATACAGAATATTTAATGACATAATTTGCTAGCAGAAACTTAAAAGATCAAACTGTTAGTTAACGTTTATTTTACTGATTAAGCTGTTCTACAAAATATCATAAATGAAATAAGAAATAGTTATTGGTACTATGTGCTGTTTATTGTTAATGATTTATAAATCTAAGTAACTTTATGGCTTTCTCTTCTTTTTGGTTTTGGTATGATATAAACCGCATTCAGGATTTAACATACATAGATCTTAGACCTGAATTTGCCTCAATTTCGTGTTCGTGCCGGTTAAAATCAATGGTATGAAAATCAAAGGAAACTAGTTTGTACTTTGAGTGGGCGAGTTACCATCGCATTCTTTTGTTTCGTTTTCCATTGAAAAATTAAATTGTCACAAGTGCCACACACCATAAGAGAGCCTCTGACACAAGCACAAACCCATTGACGTTTCTTGGTACAAAGCAAAACCACAATGGCGAAGGGGGTTAAGGTTGGGCTTGAGGGCTGCTTTGATGGCCTGTCCACGCCGGCCATGTCCTGCCCCACCGAGCCCGTGTATTGGTAGTTTGTTTTGTGCTTTGTGCTTTTTATGCCGCCACACAAAAAAGACAAAAACGCTGAAAGCATCGCAGGTAATTTCATTATTCAAATATTTGTGACTGTGGATGTGAGCCGGGCCATGAGCGTGCTGACTGATTGACTGGCTGACTGACTGTCTAACTTACTGACTGACTGACTGACAGAGGGACTTTTTTCTATGACTGGCACTTTGGAAAGGGACTGGACGTAGGACGTGGACCACGGCCAGAATCGGATCCACTCCTCGAGGAGGTGGGGCCCACGAACAAAGACGCTTTCGCTTTCTGCTGCTTCCGTGGCTTGTTTATTTGCACTTCAATTAATTACTCTCCGGTTCCCCCCACTGGCCGCCGCTCTATTAATTGCAAATTTCATGCATTCTTTATGGTAATTTGGCTCGCAGCTTTTGTCAAATTGTTTTTCGTGCCTCATTAAGTGGGCCACCACCGCCTACTCCTCGCCTTGCTCCCCGGCCCGTGCCTATCTCTGTCCAAGGATAGAGCCTCCGGCAGGGGCGTTTAATTTGTTTCAGATGACTTTTGATTATTTTAGCAATTGGATTTACGGCCAGCCATAAATAAATATATATTACGTGCGACCAGCGAGTTGTATTAGCTGTTGAAATGCGTTTAATTTGAATTTAACCATCTGGAAGCCGGAATAATTAATGACAAGGAAAAAACGTGGCCCTGAGCCGAACTAAATAACAAATTCAAGGCCGCCTTTAAAGGTTTATCCTAGCCAACCAACCAACCAATCGAAACTGCTCACAAACCGCAAATATTTTAATCAGGAATGGGTCTTGCCGCTTGCCGCTTGAGGAATTTCGGCAGTTTGGATCCAGATCTCAAAAAATCAAACCCCAAATGAAGATGCAAACCCACAGCCATCGGAGCTGAACACTTGGCCGGTAGTTTGGGGCCGTTCGGGTGATTTCTGGGAGCATATGCCAGGGGTCACAACTCGTTGGGCAGCTGGCCATAAATTAGCTTCTTGGCCCAACAATTTTCGGGCGTGCTTCTCTGGCTGTTTTCTTTAATTTTCGCCTGCTGTTTTCGGTTTGTTCCGCACCGAGTTCGGTTATAAATTTGGCCGTTTAGCTTCATTTATCAGCTGTATGTCGTCTCTGTGTGTGGGCGGAAAATCAATAAACATGTGGCAGTGTTTACGCCAAGTTAAGCCCCCCTGCCAAGGGACTCTCCTCCTAATTCCATTTTTGACAGCAATTAATCAGAGCCCGCGCTTGCGTGCAATTAGTGATGCTATAAAACGCCATAAATTGTTTTATGCTGCCTCCAAATGGAGCCGACTTGAAGAAGAACCAGAGGGAAACCCTTTTACGAGGCGCGTGCATGAAAAATTCAAATCACTTGATTAGTGGCAATTAATTTGGCCAACGCCGTTGCGTAAATCACTCAGCCGGCGAGAGTAAATAGCGAACAGCAAACAGACATGTCATGAGGCCCACCCCAAAAGACTACTCTGTGTTCATGCGGCCAAAAGTCTATGTTATTACGCTTGTCAGGTCGTGATTAACACAACTGTCAACTTAGCCTGGCCAAAAACTACCCCTATCGACTTTGATATTAATTGCTTCCGACCCCAGCAGTACCTTTATCGCGATTTTATCACAGTATACACGACGACCCATTGTTGTTTCCTGGCTTTGTGCTCCAGGACCTCTTGTTTATGGCTCTAGTTATGGCGGGTGTTAATGGCTCGTTTGCGTGCCCCACCGCTAGTTGTTTTGGCCTTGCCTTGCCCCAGACTTTACACAGAAAAAACATTTCCGAAAAAACGCAATCAATATGGTAATTTATTTCTAAAGAAATCACCTTTCCTTGCACTATGCCATAATACCTTTCATGATAATAATCCTTTCACTGAATTATATTGATATCATTTAATTTAATTTAATATCATAAAATTTGCTTATCAGACCAATCTAAAACGTGTCGGATTTCCTAGATTTCTGTGATCCTACCAAAAGGGTTTGTGTTCCGTTGTCAATCAGACCTTTATCAAGCATTAAAGTATTTTTTCTCGCTGTGGATTGGGCTGTTCAATTTGTAACTAATACAATTGTCACTCACATATCGCCGACATCTGGTGGATGGCGTTCCTCGGGCCCATTTCCAGCTATGTATACCGTCCGAAGCACCTAAAGTTGGGAGCAGCCGCCATCACTCACCGCAATTGTGTTGTGTGACAAGTGAATTTGTCACAGGCTGCTCAAGTTGAAACAAAGCCAAGGCCGAGCAACAACAGCTAATGGCTTGTATTTTTCCCGGGAAATAGCCTTTCGGAGTCGGGGAAAATTTGAATTTATGTCCGGGGCTGGCAAGGGGGAAATACTTTCATTTGGAGCTGCCACAAAGCATTTCCGCCTTGTGGCACACTCGTAATGCAGCATCTGAATGGCGTGCGTCTGTGTCTACGTCTACTCGTCATATTTGAGCTTCTGACAATGAGTGATGTCTTGTATGGACCTTGGTCAACACCAGGAGACAATGCCGGCAAAAAAGCAAGTGGCAGCTAGACTGTCGTGATGGATAGCCACATATTAGCTGTCTAATGCACACTGCAATTACTAAATATGCTGGTCTATTAGTTAATAGCCTCTGGGAGTGTGTGTGCTGCAAATAATAGTATTCTGGTTGACACTTTGGATGCTGTTTAGCTAATTGCCCCATATCTTATCTGGACATGCCGCAAACGGTAATATTCTAAGATAATTAAAATAGTTTCAGGAATGAACTTCAACGCATTTTTACTAACTTAAAAATATTTTATTTAGCTGCACTTTGTATTCATTTTATTAATATTATTCTTAAATAATAATAAAAAATTTAATTCTAAAGTTTTCACTTAACAGACTTTGATTAAATCATAACAAAAAGATGAATACCATAAAAAAAATTAATATTAAATAACAATAAAATAATAAAAATTTATAATTTACCGAAGTTGCCTCCTGTGAGGGTTGAACTCACGGCCTTTGGTTTACGAGACCAACGCTCTACCACTGAGCTAAAGAGGCGATGCCAAGAGCGCCGCCAAATGCCTATACGAGCCAACGCTCAGAGAGGCGGGAAAGCTAGGAGAGATAACGAGCAAAGAGAAGCAGAGCGTGCGAAAGGGATGAAATAGAGAAGATCGTGACTCATGTATAGTAATTTAATTTGTTGTGGAAAGAGTTGTTATTAGAAATATTAATTAGTCTTAACAATTGTTATATTTAATTTAATCATGTACAAATCATTTATTAATTAACTTAAATATTTAATATTTACATATACATACATTTACTTAATACATATTTACATGCTTTTGGTGATTAATTTTGCAATATTGAAGATGCTCATTCACACGAAAGTATTTCAGGATTAAAGGAACCATTAGGAACTTTTCAATTGCTTTCAAATTAAATTAAACATATTTGAAATGAAATATTCCTAATTATGTTTTATTCAGAAATGGAATTTAACAAGGAGGAATTTATAAATGAAATTCCTGCCATTGAGCATGCGCTTATGCATAGCTCTCTCCACTTTCTCGCTCCCTGCCTTTCTCTCGTCGTTCGTTTCGTATGTACCATTTGGCGGCCGCCAACACGTAGCCTCTTTAGCTCAGTGGTAGAGCGTTGGTCTCGTAAACCAAAGGCCGTGAGTTCAACCCTCACAGGAGGCAACTTTGGAATTCTACATTTTTGTTTTTATTTGTTATTTATTTATTTTTTTTGTTTAGTTTTATAGAGTGTTGATATAGTATTATGGTTTTTCATCGCCTTGGTTTACGATGGAAACCGTATTCTCGATGGTTATCGGTCTGGCATTCCGATTGGCGAAGGAGAAAATTGCGTGAAAGCCATAACTAGTTACGTTGCTCTTCTTGGCCTCAAGTGTTATTTTATGACTGGCGTACTAACGCACACACTGCACTGGTCGAGCGCACGTGTAGGCCTTTAAAACTAACGGCAAATACGAGTTGTAAATAGGGTTTGGGGGTCTGTATGGTGAATGATGCGGTCATTATGGCCATGTATCTGCGTGGGAAGCTGGGCGGGCGAACATATGTGGACGTGCAATCATTATATACTGTACTCTTCCTCGCACATCCTTACATACGCAGGACCCGACTTTTGTGTATGCCAGCTTTGTTTGTGTTTGCCCGATATTAGGCAGCATGTTTGCGTCGACATAAAAGACGGAAATAAAAGTAAATTTAAGCAAATTGCAAACATGGCAACCAATACAACGCACAGAACTTGCCTGAGAGCAGGCCGAAACTTATCTTAATTACAATTATGGTGCCTCATTTCAGATAAGGATAAATCAATAAGCCTATCAAGTGGTCGCACTTAATTTATTACGAATTTGGTTTATCTGTGGCCAATAAAACTAGCATGGAAGTCCAGTGAATGGTCACAGCACACAAGGGAAGACTGGTTCTGTGTGCTAGGATGTTAAATATGTGAATATTTCAAGGTATACAGGTCTATATGCTTAATGTACATTTTATTAATTTAAAAGGCGCCAGTCCTGAAAGGTTCTCTGATTTTTAATTACTCAAGGTTATGGCAAGTCAAGAGCTAAACGCATTGGTTTAGCAATTATCCCAAAAGTTAGGGGGCCTGGGAAATATTTCGGCAGGCTTTCAAAACGGGGTTAAATAACCCTTAATTTAATACTCACGTACACTCAGCCCGGGCCATGGTAATTAATGAGTGCCCCAACGAAGTGTGGCACACGTTTTATGCGGCGCCGCAATAAAGTTAACCTCAAGGCAAGTTAAGCCACAAAAGCTCCAAGTCCTGGCGTATTCGTCACCAAATGAGATGCCATATTGAGGGCAGCTTTAAATCTCGCCACGACCTATGTATGTTAAATTCGTATTTATGAATAAATAAGACACACAGATGACACTGTCCCCGGTAAGGACAGGGCCTTGTGTCTTTTGTTGGACGGCCATAGCCTCCAGCCAAGGCGGCCGAGGGACCGCTTTGTCGCCGCCTCCTCCATCAGCTAAGACTAATTGAAAATGACAGGGTGCCGCCTTTCTTCTGTCGCTGAGCACCGGGGGAAATGTTAATCAACGGGGCAACTTGCCTAAGGCAAAATCAAATCAAGGTAATTTTCCGTAAGAGACAAAAAGGCATCATTTCATTTCACCGGCACAGAAATTGACAACATATCCGCTGCCTTTTCTGTGCTTGCGAGTGTGTGGGGGTTTGTGGAGGGGTTGCAGAGAGAAAAAATGCATATAATTTAAGCAGCCTTTAAAATATTCCGAATAATAAACAAATATAGTGAGCATTTCAGGATTATTAAAAATCAAATACCAGGCTTTTTAATATTTTAACCAGAACATTCACCATTGAAAGTTCTTAAACAAACTAATTTGGAACTGTAGATTTAAGCTTTAAACTATTAAAAATTGTACATGGTCCAATACTACCAGCATTTATTTTTCTTTAAAATTTAAAAAACTTTTGCTAACTCGACTGCTTTTTTAAACACTGCTTTAAATATATTCTTATTCTTATTATATAATATACATATCTATTAAATACCTTGTTTACCCTGGCTGTGTAGCATAACTTTATACACTGTTAAAAACCTCTTTAAAATTAAATACCTTACCCCATTTTATATGACTTACTGTTTTTTCTTCAGTGCAGCAAAGTATTTTCTCTGTAATTTATATGCGCACAGCAGATACCAAAATACGCCGTGGAGTTGACTGCTGCTATCTTACCTCATTCTGGACCCTCAATTTGCATATTGTGTACATCTTGAGTTCGCACAGTCAATAACCACCACCCATCCCCGCCAGGTCCTTCGTCCTTCACCCAGATACCTGGGCCATAAAGAGATGGGAAAAAATCGTGGCTTGTTGCTTAGTATGCAGGTGGCATGTCGGCTCATCTCGGGGTGAGCTCGTGTTTCGGCCCGGGCTTTTAGGCAGTGCATTTCCGATTGGCGCCAACTTTCGTTTCCCTTTTATTGGTATACCTTTCCGAGCCTCTCAAGCACACCCTTCAACACGCACAACACAAACACACACAGCCACACACAAAGAGGGAAATTGCGAAAAACAAGAAAGCATTTTCCCTTTTAATTTCAGCATTTCTCAGGCGCCCCCGCACCCGGGTGGTGTTTGTTGCTGCCAGGAACTTACTGCCGAGCAGAATGACTGTTGCCTGCTTTGAATTTAAACAAATGAGGAATTGTTGCTGCCGCTTTAATGGTCGCCTTCATTCATCTCCCGACTTTCAGCTATTTATATACGTTTTTGTTCCAGCCAACTTTTGAGCCTGACGTTTGCTCCGCGCTCCCCCGCAAAAGTTTTGTTTGCCATTGTTTGTCCTCATATTTTTGTTGGCTATGCCTGGCTGGGTTGTTTGTTTTATTTTCAATGTATATTTGATTCCTTTATGATTGTTATTGCATTTTTGTTTTTATTTGTTTAGCCGTCAATTTTAATGAGCTGTCGCGAGTTGAGAGCCGCCAGTTCATAAATTTTATATGGCGCTATCAATGTCGGAGAATTTGGCTCGGGAAAAAGATAATTTATTCATTGGATTTAATAATGCAGCAGAAAATGCTGTGTGCCGCTAGAAGGTTCTATTAATTAGGGGCAAACCCAACCAGGAGGCACCTGCCCACCTGCAAACCCACTCACCTGCGCCCCAATCAGATACCTCGGTGTGGCTTTTGGGTTTCTTTAATTTATTGCTGGGTTTCGCATTCCGCAAGTTGTACCTCTTTACATACATATATGTTTGCTTAGTCGCACTTTGATAGGCTATTTTAGCAGTTTTACTTTGCGCTTCTCTAAATACATTTTACATTTCGTTTAGTTTAAATTAGTTTCAGTTTAATTTAATTAATGATACAATACCTTCGCCACTGCCTTCGCCGTTCGGTTTCAATTACATATAATACTAAACATTTATAAGATACTTTCAATATCGACAATTGTTTTAATATTTAATTAGGTATATAAAGATATATGTATATATCGATTCATATATTATCTGTGTAAGAGACCGGAGTCAGTATATAATGGAGCTTAATAGTTTTGTTCATGCACTTTACCGCGTTATTGTTGTTGACTACATATGCAACTCGCCTCTTTACACACGATTTAAGGAATTTATAGTTTTATACAATGTGTTCTCGTATATTTCATGAGTGCTTTGTATCGGCATTTTCATTTATGCAATGTAAATGTTCGTGTTCGCGGACACGGACACGGACACGGACACGGATTCAACAACAAACCTGCGGAAACGTTGAAAATGCGATGCCAGATATGTCAGCGAAAAACGTTTCAATGGATCCGCTCCCAATGCGAATAAAATAAATAGTAACAGAGGGGCTCTAAAGTTCAGCAAATTTAGTTTTGTATGTGTCGAGTTTTTGGAAGTCCTTGTGACCATTTGGTTTTTGGCATTTCTCATAACAGCTCTCCCTAGGAAATCGGACGCGAAATCAAGTGGTTTTCCGCCAGCTTTTCGCACTTTGCATTGACAAATAATGAGTGAGTGAGTGAGTAGGTGGGTGAGCGATATGGGTGCTAATTGTTTTGCTTGGGAAAATGAGTTGCTCTGAACTATTATCTTTTAAATCTTCTAGTTGTAATTTCAGGGCCAGATTTTGTCGCTCTCAAAAAGTGTCAAGCCAAATGTGGCGGCCTTAAATGTATTTCTGCCGTGTCAGAGACTCAAGAGTTATTTGCAAAAGGGCATATCTTATGACAGCCGCTGTTGTTTTTTTCGGTTTGTATAGTAAATGTATTTCTAATATCGATTTGTGTTCGAGTTTTATGGATTGCGGGCTTGTATATCCCGGCCACATGCTGCCTGCTGTTACCTATTTGCTACAAGTATGTATATTCTTTACTTCAAGTTTCGACTTTTATAAGACTAATAAAACTTTAAACGTGGCATCGCTGCCTTGCCCCTACTGGAGAGCTTGAGTTCGGTTGCTTGTGGTATCTGTTTCTACAATATTTCGTTAGTTCGTTAGTTTAGTTGTTTTCAAAGAGTAACCCGTATTTCAAATTGTTCAGTGTGTTTTTAGTGTGATTGATTGACCACAGAATAAGCGTTTATCCAGCTTGGTCTTGGTGGAGGTCTCCCTTTGTAGTTTCCCTCTTGCTTAATTCGTTTGGATGTATTTCATTGATTCGAATCTGTTTAGTGTTCTCCACTCCTCATGTTTACTCTGCACTGGGGCTAATAAAACGTTCGCTTTGTTTTAGTTACCCGCCCTGGCCAATTTGTTTTCAGTTGTTTGTCAGCCAGTAAATCCGAATTCGCCTTCCATTCATCAAAGAACGCAGCGCACAGCCGCCTGGAATATCCAAGTTGATGGCGCCCCCGGATTTATAGTTTAACTCGCAGCGCAAAGTGTTCAATTAGCGGCGAAATGCAAGGGGGAGAAGTCAAATCAGCAGATGTTTATGTGCTCTGCCCTCATTAAGTTATCTAAGTCAACAATTTTCTAGACCTTGTGTGGTGTGGATTGTACATTTGAAATGTTCCCATTTGTATATCGAGAGGTGGGTTTATAACTCAAACCGTTGTATTCTGCGCGGCCTCCTGATCCCGGATCCCGGATCCCGTAGAGTACTTGGAACACTGAACGAAACGTGGGGGTATAGAGCTGGGTTGGGAGTTGGTGGTGCTGGAGGAGGGTGGGTGTGGTGTGGTGGTCTCGCGGGCCTCCTGTGCGTCCTTAGTCCCGGATGAAGACGAACTCGTTGTAGTGATTCCAGCGGTTCTCCTCCGTGTCCACGCCCGGCTTCGGCTCCGCCGCCGATCCGGCGGTGCCCGATCCACAGCTTCCGGCCATGCGGTATCCATGATCGTGCAGATTGTCGAAGGCCTGCTCAATAAAGCAGTGCTTCAGGAAGAAGCGCGAGGTGTAGCGGTCCGGGCCGCCGTGGTCCGGATCCCGGGACTCGTTCAGCGTGTCGCCGAAGACCTCGCGGCACTGGGCCACGCGGCCGCAGACCAGGATGCGCGACAGTTTCCGGAACTTGACGTCGGCCAGTCCGTCCTTGCCGAACTGGAAGCTGCCACGGTAGCCGATCGTGATGCAGCCGGGCGGCCGGGCGTCCCGTTCGCCGCGGATGCTCTCCAGCATGGCCGTTAGCTTGAAGTGCTCCGCCTCGCGCAGCAGCCGCTGGCGCTCGCGGAATCCCTCTGGCAAGTGCACCGCCTTGTCGCGCAGGAAGTCCAGGATGTAGCGGAAGAGGACGCCGTCGCGGTCCAGGAAGTAGCGACCCTTGCTGTCCTTGGCCAGCGCCTCGCGCCCCTCGCCGAAGAGCTCGGCCAGCAGCGTGCTCTTGTCCTGCAGCAGCGTGGCCAGCGTGGTGGTGTAGCTCACGCCGCCGACATTCAGCTCGATGATTTCCGGCATGCCGCTTTCGCTTTGGATATCCTCAACGATTAGTTAATTTGCGCACATATGGAGTTGGCCAGGCACACGGACACCGGACACTCGCGAACCTGGTGCAATCGCAGACCACTAATACTTGGGTTTGTTTACAGCGCTTCCCCTTGACTTTGACTTGGTCCGCCAAACGCGTCCGCACTCGCTGAGGTCTCGCTTCGAACTGTGGCACTGCGGGAGCTGGGCCCCTTGGCCTGGCCAAAAGGAAGCGCTTTTCACTCGCCCGTTGGTGTACATTTGTGTGTATGCATTGGGGAAGGAGAGCAGAGAGAGCAGAGAGAGAGAGCTCTCTGCCGCTCCGTGGCCTGCGCACACGTTGCCTTTGTTTTGATATTGGATATTATTGTTTAACAAGTGGTTAAATTTCAAAAATGTGCACGCATATTCCTGGCATATGCGCTGCAGAAGGGTTGCTCGCCGCTCTTCGCGCCGCCCGCATGTTATTAATTTGATGAGGGTCCGCAGTGCGTATACGTAATGTCCAATATGCTGGATTACGCTGCTGCCTAATGCGAGTGATGCTGCTTAAATTGTATTCGAATTGCCAGTGTGATGCCAGGGTGTGGGGACATTAGCATTCAGCTGGCGTAAAGTGTGTTCATTTTTCGGGGCCTTTCACCCGAGCAAAGTTCGCAGCCATGTCACAGCAAATTATGGCACATGGCGCATACTTTAAGGCGTCGCACATACTTTATGCCCCGGCATGCCAACTATCCAGCGGTTTTCTGCCCATATTTTCGGTGGGGACAGGGGGCCGTTCCGAGTGGCAACAGGCGCTGACAATTTGACACCCTGACACTGACATTAACAGGCCGCAGCAGGCAGTGGCACAGGCACTGGCAGTGGCAGTGGCCCTGCGAATGCAACTGGTTGGGCTGCCTCGGCCAGTTTTTGGCACTGTGCCAAATGGGCCACTCTCCGCAGGGCTAGGCGTCACGGCAGACTGCCTGGCAGCTCACCTGTTTGCTCCCGCCCCACCTGCCGAGCTCGCCGTTAACATTCCGCGGAATGTCCTGCGTGCGACTCGCTGCAATTGAATCAACAACAACAGCAGGCAATGGCGAATACGCAGCACTCTGGCCTACTCTTACACACTCTCCCTCTCTCTCTCACTCGATACCAGTTAGCCCTTTGACATGGCCGAGAGGCGTTGAGGATACACACAAGGGGCACAGGCAGAGAAAAAGCTGATTACAATCTGGGGGTTTTGTCAAAGAAAATTTTAAGTTTTGTTACAGATAAAAATTACAGCCTCAAATTTTGGAAAATATAAAGGCATAAAAGAAGAAAATGGTTTTAGTTTTGTATAGCTTTATAGGGCAATTTCTTATATAGAATATGTATATACATATGTATTTAGTTTGAAGTCTAAATCTTTGCCAAAATAATAAGTTAGAGAAAATATTCAGTCCTTTTTGTAGAACCTATTATATTGGACTCGTATTATTATATAATAGGTATCATAAAGGGCTTGTATTTTGAATATATTTAAAATCAAAATAATCAGAAAAATATATAAATAAATAAGAAACTTAAATATTCTCTCCCTTTCTAGAAATAACTAACAAACCTTGTATATACTCAGATTAATAGTAGGAACCTTTGTTATTCACAGCCAAATATTTACAACATTATATTACTTGTTTATAGGGTAAACACGAACAAAATCAAAGAGCAAAACATTTCACAGAAGTTTAACAGAGATTAAGAAACTGTATACTGTATAATTACATCCGCTTTTTGCATGGCTCATTAGATTTTCTGCTTGTGTAACGGCCTCTGGCTAATTACAATAAAAGCTTGGCTGTCTTCGGCCTGCAGGTTGTGGGCTTTTAGAGCGTTCAACTTGCACAAACCCTTTGGTTTTGGCTGCCCAGTGCTTGCTTGCTTACTTACTCCACTCACTTCCGTTTCCGGCGGCGGTTTCCTCATCGTCTCCTCCTTTCCCCCCTCCGTCTGACTTGCTGGCTAATGCTGGCGCTCCTTATCAGGAGCCAGCCTACCTCCATCCCTTGAGGCAGTCGCGGCACTCGCAGCCATGAAATTGCGGTTTTTGGCACGCATTAAGATGGCGCAACACTTTACGCGCCATTACGTTCTGCCTGCATCTGTGTGAGTCGCGATGTGCCAACTTGTGGTGTGTGTGGGGTGTGTGTGGTGTTGGGGAGCGAGGTGCCCGGGCTCTCTTGCGGCTTCCCTGGGTGGGATTCTGTCCGTTCCGCCATTCCGGTGGAGCGCTGAATGCTGCCTGTTTGTCTGGCCGACTGGCGCGATTCAAATTGATTTTGTCTGGCGGTAAGACTCCCCCACACCGCACACCCGCACACCACACTGGCATCCGTGTGTATCTATGCGCTGGAGCACTTTGTTTTGACAACGCGCCAAATTGTCGTCCCTCACTTAGTCAGTGCCGTTTGCATGCTATTTCTGGTTTGTTTGCATGTTTACCTTTCGAGACTGTCAGTTTCTGGTTTCCCTCTTGGGGCAAAGACGGCTTTTAAGGGGTCGGTCGGGGTGGGGCAGGGTAAGCCGCCTAAGCGACAAAGCGTGAAAGGAGAAAGCCCTCCCAGGCGTTGGCCTCTTCGGGCTGCACACAGTCGCACAGGTCTGCTATGACCTCGTTGAAGCCATTTGGCAGTCCCGAAATAAACGCTTACATCCCTCAGCCCACGGATGCCAATCAAATTTCCAGTGCAAATTGTGCATTTGATTGAAATGCGGCGCACTGGTGGCATTAGCTGAGCAAACAGAACTGGCATGGCCCAGAACTCAGAGCGAAAACAAATCAATTCAAATGAAATCAGCATTGCCTGAGTCAACAAAGTTTCTATACACAGTGTTTCCTCACAATGATAAGGGGTTTTAAAAATATAAACTTAAGGTTTTTAAGCTTATCACTGCAAATGTCAATGACACTGTATGCTCTTAACAGGGTTTCAAGAAATACTGTGTCAGAAATATTGCATAAGAATGTGATAAACGCTAGCGGCTTCCTTAAGAATTATTTTATATCATATTTATGTAAGATGGTGTTTCAGAGTAATTTTGCGGACTTGTATTGAGTGGATTACGAGTCACGTTAAACAGCTCCCTTACTATAATTATAGAAGTCCAAATTTCACTAAGATAATTTGGGAATAGTCAGTAAAGGTTATTTTTCAAGTCTGTCGGTGGAAATACCAAAAGAAAACAAATTCTACGGCACAAGTATATATTCCTAAGGCTTAAATATTTGGTATATGAATTAAGTTAATTGATTTTGCATTTTAAGGCATGCACAAACAATAAATATACATTAAAAAGTGTAGAATTAGTTATACATTTTATTTTTATAGTCAGTTTCAAGAAAGTAAAACCTAACTCATTATGATCTATCTTCGTATAAATTTTAAAATATTTCTAAGCCACGAGGTGTCTGCCTGCTAACTTGTCTTATAGATTGCCATGTTGTTCAAATGCGTGCCTAAAATGAATTTGCGCGCGGCTTTCACTAATTGCCACTAGAAGGAGGCAGCTCAAGGACCTGGCCCAGCTCTTATGCAAATGCACACAGAGTCCGTGTGGGTAAGTGCATATAACTGCTGGTATTTGTATGCGTGCATAATGCTTGCGATTTTACCAGCTTAAAATGCACGCTCAGGCGTGCGGCGAGTGCCTCTGCATCTGCATCTTGCAGCTGCGTATCCTCAAGATACATTGACGCCGGCACACGGTTAGGTAAATGCAAATGCAAATGCAAGCGCCTAGCTGCTGGGCAATTTAACACCACCCGGGTGGCGAACTGTAAGGCCCACGGTTTAGCTGTTCGCTAAAAAGAATACCCTAACTTCTACAAATTTCGATTAGAAACTGGAAACTGGAAGATTCCTCAGAGATTTGTAGCTTACAGTAGCTTTAGTGCTCTTCAACAAAGTTAACTCTTTAAGTTTTCCAATTTAAGTTCCCGCTTTTTATTGCACATTAAAAGCTATGTAACTGAATGATTTTAAATCCCAGTGTCCTTGACAGAGTAAACTCAAACACTGGCTTAAGTTCGAGCTATCTGGGAATTGTACGAGCTGGCAGGCAGGACTTAAGGTCGTTAATTTTAAATGCGAAGCTCGGGGATAAATGCATCCTGGGCTGCAGCCACGGCAGGTGGCCCGCTGGTGACGGAGACGTTGCTGACAGCAACAGTTTGCTACAAGCGAACACGCCCATTTCCATTTCACACGCCACCCAGCACCACCGCCTCCTCCTCGATGGCATTGTGTGTGTGAAGGACATGCCCGAAAGTATGGAACACAAAAACCTTCCGGCACAACTGCCGGGCTTTATGTGTGCAAGAGTTGCTTTATGTAGCAATTTTTACATTTCAGCCTCGGCATCATTATTAAAAAAAATAAGAGATGTGTTCGGGCGGGCCGCATGCCGCTTTACATGCTCTAAATGGATTATTCAAAGCCCGGCCCATAAATCGTGCTGGGCCTTCAAAAATCCACAAGTGGAGCGCACGTCCCTGACAAGAGCAACAACAGCACCGCCACCATTTGCACCATCTGCAGCAGCATCCTAGCCACCACCACCAGCTGCCCAGGCAGCACGGAATGCAATGAATTTGTTTACAGCCATAGTGGCAGACCCTCCATTCCTTTTCTGCACTTATCGACGCTTGTTGCACGTCCGTGGGGCCACAACAAATTTCACAGAGAGCTGTTTTCAATCTCTCCAACCATTGCATTCGGCTATTTTCGTTCTCGCCTTATTTATTTATGCTCCCTGCTGTACACTGACCCATAAAACCCCCCATTATCCGGCGGATATCTCCCATTCAAGGCAACAACTTGGGCAACACAGATTGAGGGGGAGAGAAGGTATAGAGTCAGGGCAACCTTCTCCTCTTCTCTGAATAACTGACATTTCCAAGAGATATTCTTTAATGACAAATAGTTGTGAACTTTCAGAATATTTCATTATTGAATGAAGCAACAAAAAATGATTTGTATATATATTTTTGAGAGTTCTAAGGCAATGATAAAAACAGACTCAATACCTATTTCTGTATCCAAGTATTTACCAAGTCCACGTCTGCTCTGCTCCAGTGTCCATTTCCATTAGCCTTCGACTTGTATGCTGTGCACGTTCTGTCGGTGCGGCGGATTTATTTTCAAGTTTCTGCCCACTCGGACTTTCTGTTCGGATCCATTTCGGGGCGCCGTGTTAAATTGGCGCTAAAAAGGTGAGGCTTATCTAATTAATCCGACTGCGGAGTGCTTCGGGCTCCAATGGAGCTGAAGTGTGATTCGATTACAGCGAATTGCGGAAACTTTTTCTGAACACTTGAATTCAGAAAACGAAAGACTTTGCGGGGGGGCTAAAAATAAACGTGGCGAATTTATCAGCTGTTGCTGCATCAACGCCACACTTCTGTTGGCCGTCTTTTCTTATAGCCATTTTGGTTCGTTTTCCCGGTCGCGTCGGACAGCTTGCAAAATTTGCAGAGAAATGCAAATTTAGTTCGGTGCGAAGAATCGCTCATTAAATTTTAAGTAATTGCTGAATTCTCAGAGCAGTTAAAAGCGGTGAAAATATTTATCACTGAATTCATTTCGCGGTGTCAGCAACGGCATTCAAAAGATGCTATCCTGGAGAGCTAAGGCAGCCGGCGGAATATTTCCACTTGGCTTCATATTATTGAGTTTTCTTATGTTTTTCCCCGGATGTTGCCGCGGGGAGCGAACAAATGTGGGTGAGTCAAGTGCACTTTTTGCGGCGTTACATAAGCTGCCGCGGAAATGCAGAGCGGCATGCAAATGTGTCATGTATTTTTATGCCGCACACGCACCGTGCGCCATCGAAATGGCGGCGAATTCGCTAAATTAAAAATATAAACAGAAGCTGAAAAGCAAAACAAAGAGCAAAGAATCTGTGCCACTCACTCTCTCTCCCTGTGGGCACTATCTCAGGTCTTATTCACGAGAACACCGAGCCGGATATCGAGAAGATCTTCCACCTGGCCATCAGCAAGGCAAACGAGGAGAACGAGGAGCTGCAGCTGCACGGAGTGTCCGTTGCCATTGAGCCGGGAAACTCGTTTGAGACCTCCAAGAAGCTCTGCAAGATGCTGCGGGTGAGTTTTCCATTTTCCCCATCAACCCAGTTAACTGGTGGTGCCGTAAATCAAATGTTACCCACTTATTTAAAGCAAAATCTGGTGGCCGTGTTTGGGCCCACCACCAATTTGGCTGCCCGTCACGCGATGAGCATTTGCGACGCCAAGGAGCTGCCCTTCCTGGACACGCGCTGGGACTTTGGGGCCCAGCTGCCGACCATCAATCTGCACCCACACCCGGCCGTGGTGGGTGTGGCCCTAAGGGACATGGTGGCCGCTTTGGGCTGGGAGAGCTTCACGGTCATCTACGAGTCGGGGGAGTACCTGCCCACGGTGCGGGAGCTGCTGCAGATGTACGGCACGGCGGGCCCCACAGTCACGGTGCGGCGCTACGAGCTGGACCTCAACGGGAACTATCGCAACGTGCTGCGGCGGATCCGCAACGCGGAGGACTTCTCCTTCGTGGTGGTGGGCTCCATGGCGACGCTGCCCGAGTTCTTCAAGCAGGCCCAGCAGGTGGGCCTGGTGACCAGCGACTATCGCTACATTATAGGCAACCTGGACTGGCACACCATGGACCTGGAGCCCTACCAGCATGCCGGCAGCAACATCACGGGCCTGCGTCTGGTCTCCCCCGACAGCGAGCAGGTGCAGGAGGTGGCCAAGGCCCTCTACGAGAGCGAGGAGCCGTTCCAGAACGGTAAATCAAATAACAGGACAGGCCGGACGGAAGTCCCACCTGAAAGTGTCGTGGCGAGGCCCTGGATCTAGACAATTTATGTCAATCCGAAATCCATTCGCATGAGTGAATTTAAATAATTGAATTGCACTTTCATGGCCCCGACGCGACTGGGGCCAGAAATGATAAATGACGTTATCCTTTATGACTTCCCCCTCCCCCAGTGTCCTGCCCCCTGACCAACAGCATGGCCTTGGTCTACGATGGCGTTCAGCTGCTGGCCGAGACCTACAAGCATGTGAACTTCCGGCCAGTGGCCCTCAGCTGTGGCGATGACAGTGCCTGGGATAAGGGCTACACACTCGTCAACTACATGAAGTCGGTGAGTGCAGAGAGCGGCTGAAAATAGTATTATTATTATAATATTTCCCTTGAAGCTATAGCTTTATTCTTGATTTCTTTATTTCTTGAGAAATACGGATTAACTAAGTTCTGCCAGAGTTAAGCTTTCCAGCTCTCGATTATCCATTCCATACTCTTTATAGTACTTAAAATTGCTTAAGCTAGTGCGCTTTCTCTCTGTGTGCAAAACAACACTCTGTGATTCTGAATAACTCATGCAACGAGTCTCGGCCCACAGCTAACGCTGAATGGTCTCACGGGTCCCATTCGCTTCGACTACGAGGGCCTGCGCACGGACTTCGAGCTGGAGGTCATCGAGCTGGCGGTGTCGGGGATGCAGAAGATTGGCCAGTGGAGCGCCGAGGATGGTTTCCAGGAGGACCGGCCTGCCCCGGCGCACTCTTTGGAGCCGGATATGCGTTCGCTGGTGAACAAGAGCTTTGTCGTCATCACGGCCATTGTGAGTGGGTGAACTTTGGTTTGGCCTTTGGCCTTAACACTTCACCGGCTGACTGGGTATTTTTTTCCTTGCAGAGCGAACCCTATGGCATGCTGAAGGAGACCGCCGAAAAGCTGGAGGGCAACGATCAGTTCGAGGGCTTCGGCATCGAGCTCATCGACGAGCTATCCAAGAAGCTTGGCTTCAGCTACACCTTCCGCCTCCAGGTGGACAATAAGTACGGCGGGATCGATGCCAAGACGGGCGAGTGGAACGGCATGCTGCGCGAGATAATAGACAATGTAAGTTTCGGGGGACATAAATCAAATCGCAATTCCCCCCTTGGCGGCCATTTAAATCACTGAGCCGGAGAGTCCTTTGTCCCGCGAGTGCGCTTATTGATTTGCATTGTCTGCCCACAAAGGCTGACACAATCGTTAACACATTCGTTTACGCTGTCATGAAAGACTCTTTTCTATGATTGATTAATTCTATGTACGCGCTACTACGTGCTTTTATTTAATTATCAGAAAACCTTGAACCTTGAATTTAGTAACGCACTTCACTCATTACGGAATTTATTATTTTTTATTTTATTTCTCAACTAGATTTCTAGGAATCAGAATCATATTTTAATCTTTAATGATTCCCGGAACTTTAAGGCATTGAACTATGTACGACTTCTTCCAGTGGAGGGTTATCTGGAGCTTTGCAAATACATGTCTTTAATTAGGTTTACGCTTTGATTTCATAATAAGCGTTGTCATATTTATGGCACTACTGTGGCATCTGCTTTTTTACATCATCCTTCTTTTGCCTAAAAAGATTTTTGATATAGTTGAAGCCCAGTTTACCGGCAAAAATTCCAACTATGGTGGTAAGACCTCCTCCGCCCTGGGCTGGCACTCCCTCGACCAATATCACGGGGGTAGGATTATATTCGGCGATGAACTGTTCGAACTCCTGCTTTTCGGCCTGAGTCTGAGCGACGGCATTGGGATAACGGCGATAAAATTCAATCAGCTGCGGAATATTCCTCGCCCAAGTGAATCGAGTTACATTGGGACCGTGGAAAGTGTCCAGAATGCGACTTCTGTCTTCGTCATATCGAGAATCTCCCAGGGAAAACAGCACGTACAAGATGAGCGTCACTAGGCAGCCGAAGTAAACCCTCATATTGGCATCTGGGAACTGAAAAGGTGTGACAAGATCTGGGCATTTTATAGCGAAACTTCCTATCTCGATTAATTGAAATTCTAAAATACATTAAAGACAGCAAACGCTTTGGTGATACTTTGTTTCACGAGAAAAACGTCAGCTCACTGAATTATAATCTACTGCTCAGGTCAATGCAATTTGTGCAAATTATACATTTGCATTTTAATGTTTCTTGTTTCCCCATTGATTTTCGGCCTGTGTGCTTTGTAAATTGAAATGCATAATTTAAAGTTTATTGCCCAATCAGGCGTATGCGCAATATTTACAAATTTATTTCTATTAATAAATGAATTACGATGCATGCACAAGTGGGGGTCTTACATAAACTTTCATATTTGATTAGCGCGCTGACATGGGCATAACTGACCTGACCATGACCTCGGAGCGGGAGAGCGGCGTCGACTTTACCATACCCTTCATGAGTCTGGGTGAGGCACGGAGAGTAATTTAAATTCATGAAATATATAAATATTTCTTCCGTTTCTTAGGAATTGGCATCCTGTTCCGCAAGCCGATGAAGGAGCCGCCCAAGCTGTTCTCCTTCATGTCCCCCTTCTCCGGCGAAGTCTGGCTCTGGCTGGGCCTGGCCTATATGGGCGTCTCGATCAGCATGTTCGTGCTGGGCAGGCTCTCGCCAGCGGAGTGGGACAATCCCTATCCCTGCATCGAGGAGCCCACGGAGCTGGAGAATCAGTTCAGCTTCGCCAACTGCCTGTGGTTCTCCGTTGGCGCTTTGCTGCAGCAGGGTTCCGAGCTGGCCCCCAAGTACGCATATCCCCAGTTTTGCTGCTTCAGAATTAAGGGATTCGCTTACTTTGCAGGGCCTACTCAACGCGGGCTGTGGCCGCGTCCTGGTGGTTCTTCACGCTGATCCTTGTCTCCTCGTACACGGCCAATCTGGCGGCCTTTCTCACCGTGGAGACCTTGACGACGCCCATCAACGATGCCGATGACCTGTCGCAGAACAAGGGTGGCGTCAACTACGGCGCCAAGATTGGCGGCAGCACCTTCACTTTCTTCAAGGAGTCCAACTATCCGACCTACCAGCGGATGTACGAGTTCATGCGGGACAATCCGCAGTTCATGACCAACTCCAACCAGGACGGCGTGGAGCGCGTGGAGAACACCAACTACGCCTTTCTGATGGAGTCCACCACCATTGAGTACATCACCGAGCGGCGCTGCACGCTCACCCAGGTGGGACCGCTGCTGGACGAGAAGGGCTATGGCATCGCAATGCGAAAGAGTAGATCCCAAATGCTTTTCCACCTGCAGATCCTAACCCGATTCTATTCCAGACTGGCCGTACAGGGACACGCTCAGCCAGGCCATCCTGGAGATGCAGGAGCAGGGCTTGCTGACCAAGATGAAGACCAAGTGGTGGCAGGAGAAGCGCGGCGGTGGAGCCTGTTCGGTAAGTCCCGACCCTACTCCCAATCTCAGCCAGCTCGTGCATGTGTGGGTGTGTGCAGGACGCGGACGAGGACTCTGGCGCCGTGGCATTGGAGATAAGCAACCTGGGCGGCGTCTTCCTGGTGATGGGCGTGGGCTCCTTCTTCGGCATCTTCGTCTCCCTGCTCGAGATGGTGCTGGGCGTGAAGGAGCGCAGCGACGAGAATAAGGTATCTGCCAGGATACTACCGGCCTGTCCCCGGCTTCCGATCCGATTAGCTGGCCTTGCCCCATAGCACATAGCACACACTCCCACAGACTTGCACTCCGGCCGCGGTTCCGGTGCCGGTGCCGGTTCCGGCTTGCTAACCCCGAAATCTCCGACTCTGGTCGAAACCCCGCAGGAGGAAGCCGACTCGGACGCCTCCTCGCTGGGCTTTGCCAACCTGGGCGGCGTCTACCTGGTCATGTTCGTGGGCAGCTGCTTCGGCAGCGTTTACGGCCTGATTAACTGCGTGGTCAGCATCTACTTGAGTGCGCGGGAGAACAAGGTAACCACGCGGATGCCGCTCTAAAAATATTATGCCCTGTGGCCTTTGTCGTGACTAAAATTGGAATCGTAATCTGAATAACGGACTCAATTCACCAGCTCCCCAAAGCGACAACTCGGAGCCAAAAATACCTAACATTTCACCCTCATAATTTCACATAATCAGCGTTTATGAGTTATTTTGTGTCGAAATAAGCCACTAATTGAGGGGTGTTTTGGAACGCGGATTATCAGGCACATACATTTCATGTTTATGTTTTGGATGCTGTATAATCTTTGCTT
>VNJV01013360.1:0-64481 GCA_008042635.1 Drosophila nikananu | reverse complement strand
TTTGAACTCAACTCTAACGGGAGGCACAAAATATACTTCATGGTTTTGAGTTGGGAACGGGACACGCACAAACACCACACACACACTTTTACACGACCCAAAAAAGTCACATACTAAGACGAAAAACACACCAAAGGAGCACACACCCCGACTGCAGCATCCCAATGAATGATTCGGCGGATGCGGATACGGAGGACCTGTGCGCCTTCTGCCTGGACCGCATTCGGGACCCAGAGAAGCTGCGCTGCAACCACGCCTTCTGCAAGGCCTGCCTGGGGATCTACCTGGAGGCACGCACCTGGGTGGCTGAGCGTTGTCCCATCTGCCGGCGCAGCCTGGTTCAGCTGGGGGTCAAGCAGCAGGGCAGCGAAGAAAGTGACCTTCGGGTTCTTGGGGAATGCAGCAAAGTAAGAAGGTTTCTGCTCATGCTTACATTATGATCCTGTGATCTCCCTCAAAGGGCTGGCGCCTCTTTGGCTTCATGGCGTTGGCAATGATGCTGCTGAGTCTGGGGCCCTTTTACCTGCTGCTGATCTACTGGTGAAGTTCCTTGCCACGGCGCAAAGTGAAAAATAAGATGTGTATTTGTACTTAGATAGACTCACGAGACAGAGATATGTATGCAAACTTGCCAGTGGATTTTAATTAAACCCCCAAAGCCATAAAATGCCGAGTGGAATTCGCTTTGTTCTGCTTTTGTCCCTGGTCCTGGGTCCTGGGTCCTTTGTCCACCTTAATGAGTTTTCAGCCACCGAGATAGATAAGGGTGTTCTTAGTATTCCTGGTGTTCTTAGGCTGCCGCGCAGAAACTCAACTTGCGGGCGGGCGGCACTGAGTACCACATTGCACATACGCCCCGTGGTCCCCGGCTTAACCATTGTAGGGCCGCGTTTTAATTCAATTTTATGCGCCAATAAACTGCTCTTGGGTGCCAGCATAAAAAGCGCACTGCCACATGCATGCCTGCACGCTGCAGTGGAAGCAAATAAATCTAAGCTGAGTCAGGCCATCGGCAACTATGTATGCAACATATATCCCAAAATATATCCCAATAACCAACCACGGCTGCTGGCCCTTATTTATGTTTGTTTGGCGGCTGTAAATCAAAATGTTTTTGGCCACAAAAAACGCCTATAATTTACAAATATTTTGCCACTTAAAAATGACCAACAAGTAAATATTGGAAAATGCTGAATATTAAATGCTGATTGGCAAACAGAGATGGATCAGGGCCATACCCTATGGGGATTAGGGCTAACTAACATGTTATGTTAATTTCGCATTTTATTCATAGTTTAAAATACAGTTTTTTTGGTTTTATATTAAATGGGATTACACGGGACTAAAGTCTACTAAATGATCGTCTATCTCCTAACAGCAGTAAATATTATTTTTAGGGGATTTTCCCTTGGATTCGCGGTATCCTTCTGTCCAGGGTACAATTGGGTTTTAGTGAAGCCATTGATACGCGCATTGCATTTCGGCCTTGTTTGCGGCAGACTCTCTTCTTTTTGGCCATAATAGCTCACACATACAACTGCAGCAGCCGGAAAAACAAATATGGCGGGGCGTTCGCTCGACCATGTTGTGTTTTTCAGTTATTTGCGCCGCGAAAACGCTCCGGAATTTCGGTCCAGGCCTGCCCACCTGAGCATGTGGCAAAATATTTCGCCGTAAACTAATATGCCGCCGCTGCCCGAGATATGGAGGATAACCACGGAGCAATGGCATTCCAGGTTTCGCGGTGGAATTGGAATCTACATGGGAGGGAGGAACGGGGGGACCTAATCCTCGCCCGGCTTTGGGCATCAGCCATGGTCGAGTTCCATTTGCCGCTCGCTGTCACATCCGTTCGCACAGGATATGAAATGGCTGCCGCTGCTGCTCATAGTGCTTCCCGGTCTTTGGTTATATTCTTGTTTTTGCCCCGCTATTTGCCCGATTTGTGGGCCAATCCACACTCGATTTTTGTCGATTTTTGTCGATTTTTGTCGATTTTTGTCGATTTTTTCCGCTTTTTGCCCGGCACTCACTCGGCTGGCAGTGTTGGTTGTTTGGCTTTTGTCAGCTGGCAGGCAAATTGAAATGTTTGCCTCGGGCATCGGTTTTCCAGCAAAGCCCACGCCTGCCACTCCCCCCGCCCGCCTTTGTTTGTTGATCTTTGACACTAGGCTGTAATTGAAAGTTTTGTGTGGACATTTGAGGAGACAAAGCCAATCGATAGGGTTTTAGGGCCGCACCGAAAACTGGTTCAGCAGAGCGAGCTGAAAATTGAATTTCAGCTTGCTGAATATACGCTGCCACTCTGTACTCTCAATTAGTTTTGTGGACCCGAACGTGGGCGAGCTTAATTAATTTTTACATGTCCCGGGATGACCCCAAACCTTGGCCAACGCCCACACGGCCGCCTCCTTGGGTAAAGTCCACCTGTCCTCATTTGTAACGCCCATTTCGATGCTGGCAAGCAAGCGGCTTTATCGCTTCCCCCCTCCGTGTCGCGACCACAATTTCATCGATAGCAAACACAGACAGCGGTGGCGGGCGGCGGGTGGCGGGGCTTTTCCAACCGCTTTTCCGACCGCTGCCGCCCCGCCCCCGAACGTTGGCTCATTGCCAATGCATTGTGCGCCGATTATTTTGCCGTTTATTTTGCTCTCGCCTGGCGATTTTCCTTCTCTTTACCGAGTAATCACAGGGGAAAAGGGGTATATAGACAATGATACCGTAAAGTATTTATTATTATAACTATTACCAAGCATTATTTAAACATCTTTAAACTAGGCTTGGTTATTGTAGATGAGTTTCTTTCTTTGTATAACAAATCAGCTGTCAAAAGTGCCTCACTACCGGGTATCTCTGGGTCGGGGCAACTTGACTTGAGCACTTCCTTCAGTTCTCTTTTTTTCTCTCGCTGACTCTGTTTTCCCGGGGCCTGGGGTTTTCATATTAAATTTTTGTCACTCTGCCATGTCTATCTTCGGCTTCGGTGCTCTCCAAATTGGCTGCTTTTCAACAAAGATGCAACATCTGTTGCCATGAAGCTGCTTTCCAGCGCCGCCGCTCCTGCTGCTCCTGCTATCGCTTTGCATATCCTTTTTGGCTCTGGTGCAAATTGCAGTGTTGGGGCCCGGCAAAAGGAGCTCATGTCCCGTCCCGATGTTTCTCCGGCTGTTTCTCTCGCCACAGAAACCCAAAATCCTATTCATTATGTCACCGGAGGACGAGGAATGGGTGCGGGAATGGAAACGGGAATGCAATGGGGATCCGGGATTGCCATTTGCATGTCCTGTTTCGTTTCATTAAATGCCTTCCCTGCCTTGCTTTGCCTCGCCTTGCCTTGCCGCATGCAATTACCAATTTATTTTGCCGGAGTGCACTTTTGGCTTGTCTCGGCTTTTTATGGGCACAGCGCCTGGGCTGTGATAAGGCACAACCTCCGCTTAGCTTAGCGAGTGGCTCACATTCTCAAATAGTGCCAAATTAGCTTGGTTTTGATTATTTTTGTTTTGATTTTTGTTTTGGGAGTTTCCTTGGCCTTCTTTTATCTTAATTGTGGAGTGAATAATGTGCTTTCAGTTCATTTTTTAGGGTCATGTGAAGGATTGAGCTTGGCTGAGCTGTTTAAGTTTCTCTCAGGCTTCAGGATTACATTTGCTTTGTAGAATTTATAATAAAAATTAATAAAAATGTTTAAACATACACTCATTTTATCATATTTTGTAATCTTAAGTGATTTGAATAGTTTTACTCATAGAAATCTAAATATATCTCACTTTAATGTATCACAACTTCATTTCTTTTCATCTTTTGTATATTTTTTATTTATTTAAAAAAACTTTAAACATATTTTAATTCTTAATGAAATTCAAACCCAATTCTAAACGAGCACTCAACTTGTTCGAATTGTGTACTTGGCCCGAGTAAACTGCACTATAAAGTGCCTGAATTTGCTAATTTTATAGCCTTTACTCGCCTTAATTTAACTCAACTTTCGTCTAGTTTTGTGTATAACGATTCCTTAGATCTTTTCCACCGACTCGGCTGGTGTAATGATATAATTAATTAGTCGACCTGTACGGGGCGACGCCGTTGAACCCAGATGCCGCATTTGTTTTTGCCAGCTGCATGCACACGTTGCCGTCTGTTGTTGTTTCCCGGGTTACCTCGGCTCCTGCATGGTCCCCTCCTCCTCCTCCTCCTGCGGCTTCTCCTCCATTCGGAATCCCTGGTGCCATGCCATGCCATGCCGTGCATTGTTTGCCCTGATTGCCGGCGTGGCTGGTGTGGAGACGAGATGAGGCAACGACCTCTGGCTGCTTGTCAAAGATTAAGCAAACCGAGCTAAGCGGACAAACAAACACGCACTCGGGGGCATTTGGCAGGACCTTTCCGGCAGCAGCAGAGAGAGAGAGAGTGGATGCCACAGGATTGCACAGGACACGGCGGACACACGGATGCACATGGCAATTGCTGCATTTAGTGAGCAATAAATTCCCTTTTAATTTACTAAATGTGTTTGTGCGAGGCCAGCTTCCAATATCCATCCAGTGTGTCCTGTGGCCAGTGTGTCCTGCGCGTGAAGCGGACAAATGGCTGCGGAAGACGGATGATGCAATTGTCTGGCTCGGCTCTTAATTGCTCCTGCTCCTTGCTCCAGCAGGACAGCAAGTTTTTTGGGCTTCGGCTTGCAATTATGCAAATGCCAGTGCCGAGCGCAGAGGTTGCCAGAGTTGCCAATGATGATTTTGTGGCCATAATGATTTGTTTCTGTGGCCGTGCCTCAGTTTGGTCAGCTTGATTGACCGCACAATTTCCTGTCATTAGGGTCGAGCACATGCCGCTTCTGTGGCGAGTCAAAGCAGCAGGATCGAGTGCGGTGCCGAGCCGAGCCTTGCCGGTTTCAAATTAAACAGATTGTGTATTTATGAAAGCATTTAAAATGCAAGCACAAGGCGGCAGGAGCGGCAGGAGCAGGCCCACTGCCATAATTTCACATTAACCTAGTTCCAAAAAATGAGCAGCATCTGGTTATGATTTCCTCTCCGCTTCCTCACCGCTCTGGGTGGCCATTATCCTGTTGTCATCCCTCTCTGCTGCTCATTAGCTGGCACATCCAGGATTCTGGCGTTTAATTATGTCACACCCCAATGTCGTGTGTGTCCCTGTAAGAGTTGTCGTTGTCAACGTGTGGCATTCATCAAACATGCAGCGGAATGGCTCCCCTGGTCAACTCCGGCGCCTCACTCGTCCCCGCGGGTCAGGACATCAAAAGTCCTGGCCATAAACTCGCCAATTAGATTTCTGGGTCCTCTCACTGATTGCATTTATGTACGAGTAGTGGGTGTCCTGTGTGTGTGTGTGTTTGAGCTGTCAATCAATTTTTAATGAGTTTGAAATTGTTTGGCCAGCCGACAATAGCTCAATTTCCGGCTCAAACTTCTTTTACGACCAAGTTATATGCTCCATATACCATGAGATCATCTTACCTTCTCCTTGGAATATATATTTTGTAAGCTTTATTTCCTTTCATGTGACTTTAGGGTTTTTTTTTTCTTAAGGGGTCAGCTATATAAACGCTTCTATTATCGCCCTTACTTTCTCTTTATAATTAAACTTTCTACATAACCATAGATAGTATTGGTGTTCCTTCTGAGGCTAAACAAGTGACAGGGTACTTAAATATTCTCCTGACTTTCCCCAGATCTCCCTCAGATCCCTGCCAGTTTATTTTCCCTGCTGCTGCTGCTGCTGCAACTTTAAAGTCTGATTCAATTAACATGGGGCCAAGTCTTCGACTCCTTGGCAGACTTAATTGCCTCACTGACTTATATACAGGAAACATAGTCCTTTTCTGGCCGGGGGAAAAGGCAAAAGGAGCGCCGCCCGGATAGGGGACAGCAGGTGTTCTGGACTTGGCCAAGTTAATGCTCGCCTAAGCCCCGCAACTGCAAACATCATTAGCCAATATTATATGCATTAAATTTTATGCCCAAATGGCCCAGAAAGGGGCTGGCAAGGTGGGTGGTTTCGTGGGGTGGCCACTGGGCGGGTGGGTTTCTGGGCACCAGCCTCTCCGGCTGGCAGCGCTGAGTTTTCTGCTGGCAAGGCAAACTTTTCTTTGGCCGTAGTTAAAAATGTAAACATCAGTTGTGGCTTAATGCGGACGGCGGTTGCTTTGGTCTTGGTGGGGCTCTGGTCGGGGATTCTGGCGAGGATTCTGGTCTGGGCCAGGGGTTCCGTTCAACCGCAGGCGGTGGGCGGCAGGAGCCTGGCAGCCTGGCAGCTGGCATACAAATTGTCTAATCCAACATAGTTCTTGCCACCTTGGTGCTGGCAGTGGCAGTGGCAAAACTTTGTCATTATCCTGTCCTGTCCTTCCACCGTCGTCGTCTCCTTTATCCAGTGTGTGTGTGTCTGGGGCCAAAAAATCTAAGCCACTTGGCCAGAGCGGAGTTTTGCATAAGCCAAGTCCCATTGAGTGCGCTGCATATTTGGCAACAAATGTGCAAAGTTTAAATTGTTTACTAAATAAATTTGGGCACGACGGAGGCTGCAAAAGGCCATATTTAATATTGTTTTCATTTCATTGGGCTCTATTTTGTTTCGCTTAGTCCCCGCTGGACTGGGCCAAAACTCCATTAAAGTTGGGCTAATGATGTCAGTTATGTTTTTGGCCGAAACTCCGTTATGGCCAAGTTTTCGCACAGGCTCACACACACACACGCTCGCAGAAATTTATTATTGCCCAGCGAATAATTTTAATTAATTATGCCGGGGCGAAATATGCGCTGCTCTGGAAAAGTATGCCACGAATTTTGTGCCATCTTCTTGGTCGCCAGACCAGCTTTTGGCCATGTTTTCTTTTTTTACGTCGTTGGTTCATTGGCGACAAAGACCGCCGCGGATACCGCTTTCCACCGCTGGCACTTTTTTAATTAGAAGCAGACACAAAGGGGTTTTCCTCTCTTTTTTCGTTAGTTTTTTTTGTTTGTTGCAAGAGACACGCCCTGGAAAAAAAAGACGAGTCCTTGTAATGCAACAAAAGCGCTGCAGGTAAGGCAAAGTCCAAGTTATGAGAGAATTCCTGCAGCTGAGGTCGCTTCATTAAATTTAACAAAAAAAACTCGAGGTACTGGACATCGAAAACTATTTTGTTTTTAATTTAGATATTAAGGAGTTATCAGGACACAAAATTCCTTGAGGTTCGGAAGCTAAAGTTGAGTTTGAATAATATTTTGTTCGATTTTTAGTTATCCAAACTGAGTGAGAATTCAGTAAGTGGTAAAAACCTGAGCTGAATTAATTGTGGCTTAAAAAATATTCCATTTATCTTGTAATTATAGCATTCCGTTGTCATTTTTTTCATGTATTGAACTGTTCTTCATTAATTACATATATAATTTTAATAAAGCAACATATTCATTCCCTTTTTGCAATAACAAAAATATGTTTAATAAATTCCATATGGTCAATGAACCTTAATTAATTTTATATTAAATTCTGATTACATTGAAGGCTTTCTAGTGGGGAAACATAACAGATCTATGAATAAATCTCTGCTCTTTTTTGAGGACTTAAAATTTATTTCCTAAGCTAGTGACCCTTGGGGTAGTTTTGTCTCATGATATGCTAATTAGAGAACTGACACCGTACCCCTTAAGGTTTGCACAGCTTTTGACATACATACATTTTGCCCTGTTGTTTTTCACCTTTTTTTATATCATTTTATTTTTATTTATATTTTTGTTGATTTTGTTTTTTGTTCTTTGCTGCAGTTGTTGCTCTTCACAAATATTTACACGTGCTTAATGCGTTCGACGTGTTTGCGTTTTATTTGTTCTGCTTTTGCAGCACTGCTGCCTTCTGTGGCCCTTTGTCCTCATTTAAATATTTACTCTAGCCGGAGTTTTTGTCCTTTTCACTGGGACTGGGATCCTTTATGTGTGTGTGAGTTTGTTTTTTTGGCCTTGCCGGGATTGGCTTTAAAGCGAAATTAATTTAAGTAATGCGTTGGGCAGGACCATTTATCCGCTGGAGTGGGCGAGGCTTTTCGGGGGGTTAAATCCCTTTTAATATGCCCGACACATTTTTCATTTGTCACGGCGAGAGGAGAGGACTAGAGACACCCAAACCACATCACACACACCACACGGGCCTGAGTTTTCGAATTGGCCAAAATGCGAACCTGTTATTTGTATTTTCCGGGGACGTCCGGGCTGGGCAGACGGGGGGGTGGTGGCCGCCTGTCAACGGAGTCAGCGTGTTATCGTCATTATCAGCACTTGCTTTTCCGACCCGCATCGTCAGCTGTTCCGTTTGTTTTCCCAACTCCGCTTCGCTTCTCTCTGCAGCGAGTTTTTTCATCGTCCTTCGTCCCTAGAATTTTCTTCGAAAATTGCCTTGCATATCGGCTGCGCTATCGCTATCAATCGACACGTTTTCTTTCTTGCGCTTTCTTCGGCTTTTCCACCCGGCTCCGCTTTGCCCAGGTTACTCAATCAACTCGAAGCTCTCAGCTTATCCCTTTTCCCTAGCCTTTCCTTTCCCTGGCCTTTCCACGGCACAAAATCAAATTTCATTTCCAGGGCTTTTAGTTTTACTTTGCTAGTGACACATTCCATCGACAAGTTTCCTCGCTGCAAGGACGAAAACAGCGACAATGCAAAGCGGTCATTAATCATTCGGCTTTCCTCTTCGAACTGTCGGGGGGGAAAATGGGGAAAAACAAGCAGGAAAAGGGCGAAAAAAGGAGGGCTGGGAAAAACTACGTGCTGGCTGAGCGTTGCCAGACCGTGATTGAAAACTAGATAATTTAGCACCGCATGTGTTGATTGTTGCCGGCTTGCAGCGAGTGTGAAGGACGAGCAAACAAACTGCGGGCATTTAAATTCAAATTGGTTCAGTGGGCAAGGCAGGCAGAACCCCCTCGCCGAAAAAGGGTTGCACGTGGTGCAGGAAGTCAAATGTTAATCCGGGAAATTAGTCAGATAATTGACTGAGTGGAAAACAAATTCAACGAAATGAAAAGGTAAGTGTTTCAGGTAGAAATCACGTTTTAGTGGTGTTTTTTTAGTATCATTATTTGTTTAAAGTACATAAAGAGTTTACTTGATTAAAAAGTGTATTTTATAGAAGTAAAGTACATAAAGTTCCTCCTTTATAGAGTAAAGCATGTTTTAACATGCCTATTCCTAAAGACAAGCGATGGCCACACTGGTCGATCAGACCCTCAATCCTCTGATGACTCATGCGACAATGTGACCAATGTTCTTTGTAAAGCAATGATGAATGCCCAGTGTGACCAACTCCTAATTGAAACCATAATGAAATTAATAAAGAAAGGATGCTTACTTTGGAAAGCCGAAATTTCACTGAATGGGTTGTAATTTCTTATTAAATTATTATAAAAAAATCTACATCAATCATAAGCTTCATAAATAATGAATTGTATAATAATACATATATGAAAAAGAAAACACGAAGTAAATATTAAGAGTGTCATGTGTTATGGAAAAATGGTCGCCAGATGAATCACTTCAATTAATTGGCATCTAGATGCACGCCCCCATAGGAGTACGTGCATATGAGCCACGGCAATTAGTCGAGTGTCCAACTTGTACTCGTTTGATTAATAAGCGTCCTTACGGAGTTTCCCCGGCTTTTCTCTGGCTCTTTTCCTCTTTCTTTTGCCCTTTTTCTTCTACATACCCCGGGAAAAACAAATTTGCCTTCATTCAACATTTGACGTATGCCGGGGATCTCGAATTAAAGCTGCTCAGATTTCGCAGCAAATGGCTCGCACGCGGCCAGGACGATGGGTCCGAGTCCAGTCCACTCGAGCCCAGGCTGCGCCCCCAGTTTGTGCGCCACCACTTTCTCCACTTCAACTTCTGCGCTGGCTTTTGTCTCTGAGCGGCTTTTGTTTGTTGTGTAATCTATGCGCTCCATGGCACAGCTGTTTGTCCAGACGCCCCCGCACCGCTACCCCCCATCCGGGCCCCTGGGAGGACACCGTAGACCCCGCTCAGTGGGGCGAAGAAAAATGCCAACAATTAAGTGGCCAAGAGAGCGCCACAATGTAGGCAATGCATTAATTTAATTAAAAGCGCTCGCCAGGCGGCGAAATTTGAAAATTGTGTAAATTCAACGTATTTAGAAAACACTCGAGAGCGTTTAGGGCCGGGCTAAGCCCACTGTATGCCATCCGTGACCCCCGTTTGGCCCCACGCCACTGGCCAAGACAAAGGTCAGTAGCCTTATCAGCGAGCAGAGTGAAAAAGCTCTTTAGGAGCGTGTTCTCTTCGCTCGCAGCGACTCTCTCTTCGGGGAGAAGCCTCTCTTCGGCTCCGCTGCGATATGCAAGCGGTGGCTAATTAAAGGCAGCAGCATCCCAAGAGGCGAGCCGAGACGAGCGTTTTTTGTTTACATTTCCCCATCGAGCATCCTGCTCTCTGGCCCTGCGCAGAAGCCACTCAAGCTCTTGTCCCAAAAAATGGGATTTCCCGAAGCCCACGGAGCAGGCGACATCCCAAAAGCCGAGGCACGAGACGAAGCTTCCTTCGTTTTTGCAGCTCGTGCATCTGAGGGATACGCAGCATCCCACGGATTCATTTGGCTGCAGAACTCGCTCGTGTCAGGTTGTTCCAGCGGCTAAAGGACGAGACAAAGTTGAGTTCAGTCCCAGTGGCCGTGTGACCAGGCTCTCTTCCCAGCATCTCCGTGTTTGTGTGAGGCATCCCGCAATCAATACTCGGCGCTAAAGCAACAGCCGGCGGCCAGGCTTTAAGTTGAGCGATGATGACAGCTGCGGCGGCGGCGGCCACTTAAAGTCGCCGGCGGCCAGCAGAGCCGGAAGCAGCTAAGCGGAAATTGGAAAACCCCAAGCCCCTGCATTTTGCCATGTAAGTAAGCGTGTTAAAATCATCCGTGTGCCGAGTGTGTCGAGTGTCGAGTGTGTGTAGCATAATTTGGAGCTGAGTGTGCAAAATGTGCGGTGTGAGTGAGCCAGATAAATGAGTTCCCCCGGGGAAAGCGTTTGCAATGCAAGCTCTGTGCCCGCAGGGGGAGTGACTTGTGCTAAATCAATTAAATGGCAGCTCCTACCCCCCCCCGGCACCGGGGCACCATAAATTACCATCTATGACAGCCATAATCTGTTCACTTTCGCCGTTTTTTATGGCCTTCTTCTATATATTTTAAAGGAGAAATTTATGAGCTGCCAAGCCAAGAGGGTAAAGAAGACAAAGAAAACTTTCAATATTTGCTGCAAAGTTTTCCACTTCCTGCAGATTGTTATTTATTTGCCATCAATATTAGCATAATCAGGCCAAAAATAAAGTGGCATAGCATATGGTGGGACAGACAGTTGGGGAAAAGAAATGAATTAAATAAAAACAAACACACATACACAGCGGGGAGGAAAAGAAGATGGGGAAGGGAAGCTTGGGGCGGGCAAACAAACGCGTGAGAAACCAAATTGAATTGAATTGCTTGACATGACGACAGTTCCCTCCGACTGCTGCTCCTCCTCACCCCACGGAGCTCATTTCTCAGTGCTCGGCCGAGGCTTTTCGGTCTGGTTATGCCATTGAAACGGGCACTAGGCTGCAGGGGAAACGCCCCCACGGCCACCGCACCACCCCCAAAAACACACACACACAGACGACTGCTGTGGGGCTTCGTATGCGACTTTTGGGTAAAATTTTATAGCAATTTATTTGCTCTCCGCTGGCAAAAGGAAGTTCTCGCAGTGCGAATACATGTGCGGGGGCCGCATCCTGCGGGAAGGGCGGGGGCGTGGCATCATTACAATTTGAAGCCACGCCTGGTCGTGCCTTCATTTTGGGTCCAGAAATAAATGCCTTTTGCACTTACACACACACTATAAATGTAGGTATGTGTATGTACCCCGCCTGCATGTGGCTCAGATACAAGGATATTTCGGGATGAGAGCGAGGGATGTGCCGGAATCCTGGCAGTAACCAGGCACATCATTACTTATTTATGATTATTTGATTGCACTGCCGTGCGGGTGCGGGGGCGAGTGTGTGCCCTGAGCTATTCAAATATTCCAAATAATATGCAGGCTGGGCAGATTTACCTTTGCCAAGCGGGTTCTTAACTATTTTAATTATAATAATCACTTAAAGTGCATATTGAGTCAAGAAATGTTTGCCCAAGACCCAGAGATAAATAATTCTGGGGTTTTTCGTTATTTACTTTGGGTAATATCTGCCGAATGGAAAAGATATTTGCTAGGTAAAAATTAAAATCAAACAGAAATGCGCGATATTTGCATTTAGGAAAGTTGTGTCAGTAAAAGAGATAGTCAAAGCATTTCAGATATAAATATTTCATGGGTAAATGAGAAAAGCAGACATGCTGGACACACGATAGTCGCCACTTGTTGATTGATTTTTATTTATTTATTGGCTCGCCGGCTGGCTGGCTGATGGCTGGCACATCCTCCTCGGACATTTTTGGGAAATTTCACACATTTTATTCTCTCGTTGTGATTCTCTGATTCCGATTTATTTGAATGGCAGAGAGAGCGGGTCACTTCCGCTGCCAGGCGGCGCTCGATAAGCCCTCATTATCATTTCCACGAGGGGCTGGCACACACACATTTTGATAATGAAATGTCCGACATGCACCCGCACACCCACACACAACAAAGTGAGCTCATTGTGGCAGACGGAGATACACGCAGCACAGATTCGGATACAGATACTCGGGCAGCTACAGATCCACAGATGGAGATACTCCACGCACTGATTTTCAGTTTGCTCTGCCAATTGTTGGCTGGCACGAACACCGCTCTAATCTCGGCTGCACACAGTCGGATGTACAGCCAGAGATACAGCTACAGCTACAGATACATTCGGGCTGCTTGCATTTCAAATGCTCGACTGTGACGGAAATCGTTTATTAAACATTCAACTCTAGCCCGGGCGAATGGAGGCAACGGCAACGGCTGCCCCTCGGCAGCTCGATGTATGGCATTTCCATCTCGCAGCTCGTTTATTTCAATTACTTCATATCCACGGCACAGAACAGAACAGAACAGAACGGCGAACACTTCGCCGTCTCGTCTCTGCCAATTTTCCAATTGAATTGTCTTTAATATATTAATAATACTCAGTGGCTTCGCTTCGCTCTCGCTTCTTGCTCGCCGACTGCTGGTTTATTAGCAGGTCCTTGGCCGTGTCCTTGCCGGCTTCTAAGTCACTGCCTCGCTGCGGCTCTCTGCCTGCCGCGAATTAGTCACATTCGATTTAGCAGCTCGTTACAAGAGCCGCCAAAAACACGAAGCCAGAAAATCAGGAAGCCAGCCAAATAGGCCAAAATATGTTCACGCATCAACTAAATTAGCTTTCGGCTTTCAGTCCGGGGGTGTGACGGCTAGTAAAAGGAAATTATGGTTAAGTGGGTCCAAAGCCTACTTGAAGTGCTCATAAAATTTGCGGCTTTAACAGCCTGAAATAAAATTGATAGTGAAGATTGCGGTCCCATCGTTTTATAAGCGAAAATTCATTGCATTTTCTTTACTTTCTTTAAGTAGAAAATATGTTATTAGCATTAGGTTAGCCTCTTCTTTTTCTTTACTACAATTCTATCGGTTTCTTATTAAGATACTTCTTGCTTTGCAAATTGTTAGTTCTTTTTATTGATTTTAAAATAGCTTTACGAATAATTACCCCTATTTCATAATTATTTTCCTATACATTTTTTAATAACTTTACTTCAGAACATGTATAGCCCAGGGACAGTATTATTTTCAAAAATTAAGCCTATGTTTTGCTATCTATGGCAAAAACTTGTAAACCAATTGGCCAATACCAGGTTTGTCTTTAGTTTTTCCATATTATGGAAATAATAATAATCCTGTAGCCTAACAAACAAGGTTTGCAGAATCATGGGGCACCCCACAGCATATTGTTACAAATCCTGCCACAAAAACCCGGAAAACCCGCAAACCCCTGAAAGCCGATGCTCATGCTAAACTAAATACCGTTATCGTTTAAAAAATTAAGAACAAGCTGCAAAAGCGGGGTGGAAAAATGGAAAACTTTTCAAAACAAAACTGTGCGGTTTCACTTTGTTAACAGCTCAGAGAATGTTTGGCTCGGCTTGCCACGGGCTTCTAATTCCGGCAGGCAAGAGGAAAAGGGAGTGGAGGCCTGGTATATATAGGATATAGAATCGGGATCAGGAGCCGGACCGACAGCAGCACAGCCGCAAATAATGCAGACAATCTTTTAAAAGACCGCAAAGTTGCACGCCATGTGTGTGTGTGTGTGTGTGTGTGTATTGGAATATTATGAATTTTCATAACTTTTCCTGGAAAAATGTAAGCTGCACGGCCAGTTACACTCGAACACCGCACATAAGGGTGGTGGTGGTGGGGATTGCAGGGAAAACATGGACCAAACTTTCGATATTTTATAGAATTTTTATAGGGGGCGGAGGGTGGTGGGGGGAGGGATGGCAAAGTTGAAACTAAAATATTTTGCCCAACTCACGTGGGAAAGATGAACAAAACTGCAGTACGCAGGACGTTGGGGGAGAGCGTGTGCGATGCATCAATAAATGGCCGCAGGGCGTTTTATTTGTTTGCCAGCTATCCAGCTATCCTGTTTTTCCAGTTTTTCCCTGCTCGTCGGACGATTTCCCTTTTGCCCGAGCCTCTTGCACTTGACTTTGTCTTATGTTGCCAGTTGATTTCTCGGGGCGTTCAAACATCAAACAACTTCTGACGTGCCTTTGCATAATCCTGGCGCGTCCTCTTTGCTTTTCGGTCAGCAGCAGCAGCAGTTGGAGCACGTCCTGTGTGTTGCCTTTGTTGCCTCTGTTTCCGCCTCGGCTTTAATCATATTTCCATCGGGCACACACTGTGCATATTGAACAGCCCGCCGCAGCCACCGTTGAAGCTCTCTAGCAAATATTTTACCGACTTTTTGTCAACTTTTTGTGCGGGATAATTTTTTAATCTCCGCAAAAAAGAGAAAAGGATGCAGCTGCATCGCTGCAGCCATCAGAATGTGAATGTCCTCGACGGCGGCGCCACACAGAATGCTGGCTGCTGGCTGATGCTGGTGAGTGTGGCACGTACTTGGCAGCTCAAGCGGAGATCACGCCCTCAGTTTTACTCTACCATCTACACTTGTAGGAAAAAGTAGGGTTTTCTATTTAAAATTAGCATATATAAATAATAGGAATATTCTTAAAGCTTTCCAGATATAGATTAAAAATAAGACTCGAGATGATTTATCTTCCTTTCCTCAAACATATTTTATTATTTAAGACATACCCTTAAAATAATCCTCTAATAACTCGTATAAATCTTGTAAATTTGTCAAGAAAATCTCCCACATTGCCTGCCACCACAACATTAATTTTCTCAGTGTAATACTTGACTTTTCCTTGCTTGTTCTCTATGCCTTTTATGCTCTTCGATGTTTGCTTTTCTTTCCATTAGGTGGACAAATCGCCTCAAGTATTTAAGCTGCCGCCAACCACCACCCCCTTTATTCGTACATTTCCGCTGGCGGATGTTGGGGCGAGTTTCAAGTAAATTAACGTTAATTAACGGAAGTTGGCCGACAGAGCGCCACCACCTGGATGGCTGGCGGGAGAATGCGTAATGGCGCGTTTGCTCATTTGCCTTGAGGTTGACAAATTAGTTGAAAGAGAGGGATTTTCAAGGGGCTGGTGTAAGTTCCGGTCGCACATGGCCATGGTTCAGGGATCGGGACTTGGCTTTTGCCATTTCGGGGGCAGTCCTCATACCCAGCATCCTTTGCATCCGTAACACATACTCGCACTCGCACTCGTAGTCGCACTCGCACTGGCATATTCAATGCCCACTCAAGACAATGGGAACTTATAGCATGCTTCAGATACTGCTGCCACGCCCCTTTCAATGGGCGGCGGGGCAAACACAATGGCGACAAACAATTGAAATCTGTGCGCTTTGTTTTAGGCCACCGCATCCACGCTCGGCAACCTTTTTCGGTGTGTCCTTGCCTTGCCGGGGGTTGTCTTCTCCTCATCCACATCCTTGACATTTTTTTTTTTTTGGCACAGTGGCCAGCAGTGCGGCAATTTGCTGGCAAAAATGTAGAAATTTGTACAGATTTTAATTAAGGCCGCAAGGAGACAGGACAGAAACGAGTGTAAAAAGGAACGAGTGACGAAGGACAATCATAATTGCGGAAGCCAGCAGCCAGGAGGGTTGAGTCGTCGTCTCTCCAGTCTCAAAGCAAATAAAAAGCGAGGAGGAATTACTCGTATTTTGAAAATTCGCTAAAAAGCAAACGCCGGGCAAACAATGCCTCCGGAATGCCAGGCTTCCCTTCGTTTTATTTTATTATTTCTTTTTTGCCCTAAAATCCATTGAAACGACACGGGATTTGTGTATGAGAAATTAATTATCGCATAATTTTATGGCTCACTGACATCTGAAGAGTTTCATTTACCACTTTTTGACAGATTTCGTTCGCTCAGCCTTTGGCACTGCATTCTTTGTGTCGCCATCTCCCTCGGCAACCCTCCTGCTTCCTGATTGATTGGTGCAGTTTTAGGGGTAAGCCCTTTTCGCAGAGGCTGTAACCGGGTTAAGGGTTCTCAGCACTCCAAACAGTGTAAAAGCATTCGGGTTGTAAAAGGGCAAGTCCTAATGGTCGTAGAGAATTCAATTCGTTTTGAGGTTTTTTAGGGGACAAAAAGTTCCTCACGATTTAACGTAATCGTAAGTCCAAGAAGTCGTTTAGAGGAGGAAAGATTGAGATTTGGTTTGAATGAACAGTAGCTTTAAGAAGAGTACACATTTAATTAAAATGTGTTTTTTTTCATTTCAAATCTCATTGAAAATTCATGAAAAATAGTTCTTAGTCCTTAAATCACCAAATACTCCCCTAAAAACGAAGCTCTCGGACGTTATTTCGGGGAAACCATAAACGTGGCCGTCGAAAATATCAAATTTAATCCAACATTTTCCCCCAGGGGTTTCTCCGTCTTGAGTGGGTTTCCTCCTCAGAGTGATTCGTGGTGTAGTTTCGGGATATAATGGTTACTTGAAATTCCAAACGCACAAACCGTCCACGCCCACGCTGCTCGATTTCGGGGCCATTATCTGAATTTGCTTGTAAATCATTGCCAAATGTTAATTCAATGGCTCAATCACTGCCAGGACGCGATGTTCTCGATGTTCCCTTGTTGCTCAAAGGAAGCGGAGCACATCCCAAGTTCAATGCCAAGTGGTTGGAGGGGTTGCTCAGTTCCCGTGTCCGTCCGTCTGTCCTCCGCCCTTGTTTCCCCCAGTATCGTCTCCACTCGCCTTCTTTCTTTTCGCTGGTTTTATTGTTGTACTCATATTCCTACTTGATCTGTTTGCCGTTTGGCGTGCACTGGGAGAAATCAATTATAATCTGAATAGAACTATATTTTATTTTTAAATTAATATATTTTTTTCTTATTAAAATCCTAAGTATGAATTCTGTAAGAAGTATAACTAAAAATGGGGTTTTGACCTATTTAAGTGAATAACTTTTCTCCGTGCAGAAATGGCAAATAAAAGAATGCCAAAGTGCTCCATGCTGGTAGCTGCTCGGTGGGTGTGTGTGTGTGTATTGCGATATTCAACAGATGTTGTAATTGCTCATAAAACTTGATGACGATGGAAGCAGAGCAAGAAGACGAAGAAGAACGTACAGAAGAGGAAGAGTGGCAAACGGTTGCATATGTCAGTTCCATCTTCCTTTTCGTCTTATTCTTATTCTTCTTCATCTACGCCTCCATCTCATGGTTATAAATTATATTTAAAGGCATATGAAAGAGCAGGGCAAAGCATCAGCGGGCAGCTTGACATCAGCATTCATACGTCACACTCTCGATGGAAGAAAGGGAATGGGGGAAAGGGGAGAAAGAGAGAAAATTTGCATATGCTGATGCTCAGACTTCTCATCTTTGCTCCGCTTTCTTTCTACTGCTCTTCGCATTTTCCGTTTTATTTCAAATATTTAGCTGCGCGCTCAGCAAACTTTTTTCTGTCGACTAATTTTTATGCACCGAGAGTCTGTCCCTGCGCCTGTCCCATTCCCCTCCCACTTTTGAACATTTCGCATGCTGTGACGCAAACAAAAGGATTTTCGTGGGCAAATCCCAGGGTCCAAAAAATAAGAACGAAAAAAATAAAAATAAAGTAAACATGCCATTGACATGTGTTTTGCAAATGTTGTTGGCATTTTCCCTGTGCCTCTCGCCGTTTTTTTTTTTTTGCACATTCTATGCCGCGTTTTCTTGAGCTGAAAATCTTGTTTTATATGCGATATAAAAGCAATGAAAATGAGAAGAATTATGAATAATGGAGTAAGGCCATCCCGCTCTGACCAGCGATCACTGATAAGCGGTGAGTGAGGGAACCGTTATGGAAGCAAGTCACCCGCAATCGCTCTCTTTAGTGCGCTCTCTGTAATTTATAGAGTTGGCAATTTAGATTATTTCAAGTCAAAATTGTTTTGTTTAGGATTGAATTTACCTTGTTTTTAATTTCATGATTTATTTAATATTTATAAGATTATTTATTTATTTAATATTTATATTCTATTTTTTCTTTTGTAAATACTTTCACAGCTTTTGGCAGGGTTTGATCCGGAATAATAAATATATACCTTAAGAAGATATTCGCCTAGGTTGAAAGTTTTGTTTTTGTAAATGTTAAAATACAACTGAATAAGTTTTTAGATAATAATATTAAAAAAATATATATATAAATACTTTAATATGGTTGATTTTTTAATACTTGTATTTATTTTCATTTCCACCCCAAAAAAATAGCTAAAAATTTTGAGCAGCACTGCTGCGTCCCTTGTTCTGTTTCAACTATACAATTTTCGCCCGTTTCTTTTGCCTTTCACAGTTGCTCGTCATCAGCGGTGGAGAACGGAACGGAAAGCGCAGCGGAATGAAACGGGGAATCGTTGAATCTGGGTGAAGGCCCCAGGATGTGTGGGAAGAGTGTTGGAAAGGCTCCAAAACAGCTACTCGAGGGCTGCCAAGTTCAGGCGATAAAGCCTTATCAGTGAGCCACATAATTGCCCTCGACAAGCAGCCGACCCGTTGCCGCCCCTCAAATGGAAAACATCCAACCGACAATTAAGCGATCCGCGTTCGTTAATTGAAATGTTTAAAAGCAAACCGATCAGTGGAAAGGGAAAGCGAACTGGAGAATTGGAGAACTGGAGATGAAAATGGAACTGCGACTGGCTTATGGAATTTCCCTCGGGTGAGTTGCGTTACGGATCCAAGAGTCCGCGGTTTACTCATCGCCTTCGTAATTTAAGACCTCCGCCTGGCCTGCCACATGGCCACGTATACGCATACACGGACAGTACAAACAAAGTTAGAGTAATACCGAAAATACATACGCTTATCGCCCTACAAATTGCTCGGCGAGCTGATAAGAAACCACATAACAGCGAACAGAAAGCCTGCACAAAGAAAACGCACAGATAAAGAGCGAAGAGGAAGGGGATTGAATATGTCATTGTACCGCTTGCTGTTTGTGACGTAGTGGGATCTTATCTACGAAGAGATCTTTCTCGGGGATCCTTTTTAAATAGTCTACTTATAAAAAGGGGGCATTACTTATGGTACACGGAAAACAACGTGAACTAGTTTTATTGTCTAATTTCAAAGAAGCGATTTAATAAGCATGAGTATTTTGTTTATTCCTAAAAAGTGACGCACATTCATAAACCTCGGGCATTTCCTCAGCTTTTATTTATTTTTCACAACAAAATGTAGCTCTCAAAACATGAATATCCCATTATTCTTTGCCATTCCCTTCGAAAGTATGATATTTCATAAAAATCTTCACTCACTTCAATGACATTAGCTTTAGCACTCTGCCATCTGAAGGATGTCACATCCTGTTTCACATTTCTGCTCATTAGCGCCTTAAGCAAACATTTTTTTTGTCTGGAGAAACGTATCTCACATCCTTGGGAAACAGGATATTCGGGTTTCCTCACGAAAGGAGTGCTGTTAGCTGAACTTTGAACTGAGCTAAGTTCTCGACCGCAAACACTGAGCATAACCAGACCAGTTCCTCTCAAACTGTGTATTTTTTCGGTTGAATTTCGCCTTTCCCTCGCTCGGCTCTTGTGTCATAAATTTCGCTTTTATCATATTATTTAATTTTTGTTGTGTCTGCTTTGTGTTCCCTCTTTGCTGAGCGAAAAAAATAAAACAGAAAACGAGAACTGTGAGATACACACAACAAACATTCGGGCAAACAGATACGGAGATAGAGGAGCACCAACACATGCCCCAGTGGGAGCCGCGAGTGTATCTGTGGCTGTATCTGTGTATCTATGCGCCGTATCTGTGTCCGCGTATCTGTGTGTGCATGCCATAGCAATAACAGTTAATTTATTCCAATTAAGGGATTTTCCTGTTGAACATGCGACTCTGCTGCGAGGCCAGGCGTCCGCCTCCCTCCTGCGACGCCACCCCTCGGCATCGGCTACCTTGCCGAAATAAAATTGTTGAGCCAACGCTCTCTATATATTTATCTCACCTCTTTTTTTCACCTATTTGCTGTTTTCCTGCCAGCGCTTTTTTCCCTGAATTGTTTACCCGCCCCCGGGGACACTCTGCTGTTGTCTGTTTGTTGTTAGTTCCGCTGTTTTGGGAGAGTCACATTTTTTCATTACATTACCCCGGAGCAGCCAGAGTGGAAAAAATTAGCAACATGTCGCAAGTTTTTTCCGCCGAATCCTGCGGGATTTGCCGTCAGCTTTGTCCTTGTGCTAATTTCGGGAGCCATTCGGCCCCCAGCTAATTTTGTTTATATTTTCATTTATTTTCCACACTCCCTCGCCCTCGGCTCCCCAACATCCATCAGCGCGTGGGGGCAAACATTTTAATAAATTCCCCCGCCAAAGCCAAAACAATTTCCAAATAGCTCAAAAGAGTTGCGATGTTCGAGCGGCTCTGTGGGGGGAAGCGGAAGTGAAATTTATGCGCACATTGAACGCATTGGCCCCGCAACCCACACAACACTCTCGCACACACACAACACACTCATTGCTTCGATTATTAAAATTCTAATTGAAATTCAAATGCGCGACGTTGTTGCCCGTCGCTTATCGCTTAAGTGTCCGCGTCGCCGTCGTTCTACATATATGTTTGTATGTATTCATTCCCCAGTCCCCACTCCACGTGCCACATGCTCCATGCCCCATGCCCCCGAGTCCCGTATCCCGTGCCTCAAATATACATATGCCCATTGTTGCTAACCCCCCCTTATAAACATGGCCCCGTTTCTGTGACGGACGCCACTGAGCCTCTGGCTTCCGCTATGCGGGCGATGCCAGGAAGTGGACAGTTAAGCAGCAACTGAACTCGTCCCAACTCAACTCAGCTCAAATATGGGATATGGGTATACATACGGGGGGCATTACTTCGGGGGGAGGAGGGTCTGTTAGGTGGAAGAGTTTTATAGCCAATGCCAAAAGCGGTGGGGCTGCCCCCGTCCACTTCAAAAACCCCACACTGGCAAATAAGTTCTAAAGAAAAAGTGCTGAGAAAAGTGAAATTCTATTAATAAGTTTCAGCTGGTTAAATGTTTAATAACTGACATACATAAATCATCATCTTATAATAAGTTTTATTCCTGGAGTATTTAAAAATTAACTTGGTAACTAAATTGAAGTTAAATTCCATTAAAATGTTTATAAATTCTTGACAAATGCTTGTTCAATTCCTGACATTCCAGGCCAGAATTATTATATCATAAATGTTTCTTTGTAGAGACCACTATATGCCCATCACAATTAAACTGGGAAGAGTTTTCCTAAAAGAAAAATAAGTAATCATTATTCAATTCCTCATTACTCTCTACATTATTCAACTCCAGACAATATTAAACTTGGTTAATGTTTCACTCAACAATTAAAGGCATCTTAAATACCTTACTTTAAATTATATTTTGATTCCCGCACTATTGAACTTCTGGTTTCAGTGCACTTCTATATCTTTCCTCTGACATTACCCCCCAGTGATTTCTTCATTCGGTTGTCGCATCATTTAATGCAATTAATCAAATTTGGCCTGGTCATGCGTGTGTGGCCGGGCAATCTAGAGACAACGGGAGAAGGTCTTCTTCCAAGTAATCTGTCAAATTACCCATGCAAATCCAAGGAGCGAGCGAACCGAGCGAGGATCTCACATGTAACTAGGGCTGCGGTTCGTCCTGCCGGATGTTTGGTGGTTGCTCCGGCTTGTTCGTCCTGCCATCAATTAAATTGACTTTGCAATGATTAATTAGCGTCTCGAACCGGAGCTCATGGGGGTAGGGAAGGGGACGGACGGACTTATGCTGGGCTAGGCTGAAAACATTTCCAATTGATTGGCATTTTCTCGGCGATGGCATTTGGTAGGCAAATAAGTGAGCTCAGTGGAAGAGCGGCGGCATCAATTATGCAGTCGGTTGGAGTAGCCAAAACAGTGCCCATCGGTTGATGTCACCCCGTTCGGGTTATCTGCAACTGCAGCTCTACATTTTATCGCCTTTTCCGCTCTTTTTTTTATTTTATAGTCTTTCTTTTTTATTTATTTCCCGCTCGAAATGCCCGCACAACCCAATCCACACTTATTTGCATACATGCGCCAAGCGACGGCCTTATCAGCGAGCACACCAACCGCAAACACAAAACTCCCCGAGCGGCGACTGAAAATCTTGGGAATTGGCATTTAATCTCAATTCAAAGAACCAAAATGGAGACGGGGAAAACACCAGAAATGCGATTCGCTCACACATTCCATAGCATTTCTGCTGACTGCAACGAAAAAATTATCAACTAACCGAAAGCGCGACAAAGTTGCCAGAATAAATACGATCCGCGGAATATTGCACAAATTTGCAAATTCGATTTAAAGTTGCATTTGGTTTCGAATTCGCAGCTTAACCTTATCAAGCATAGCAATCGTGATCTCCATCAAACTGCGGGGCAATAGCGCGTTTCCGGGGCATTTTGTGGCATTTATGATTTAATGTTAATTACACGAATATTGCAACTGCAACAATGGCAACAACCACTTCCGTTGATTTGGTTTTGTGGCTTGCTTATTGAATATTTTGTCCGCAACAGCAAAGTTATACTTAATTAAACAACAAACAAAATGGCAAAGAATCGGGTGAGGGGGCCAGCCAGCGGGACAGGGAAATGTTTGTGAAAATATACGAAACGAAACGAAACGAAAACAATTACATATGCATGGCATAATTTATGAGAGTTTTGTGTAATTGGAAAATGTTAATAGTTGTCCATAAACAAATTTCAAGCCCATCGACCAGCGGATCGCCGGATTGGCGTTGCTTTTTGTAGCTGTCCCTGGCTTTTTGCTAATTAAATGCAAATATTTCCTCCTCCCTCCTCCGCCGCTGTATATCGCTTTGCCCATTTTGTAAATCCTTTCCAATTCAGTTGAGCCAAAATGTTTCTAAATCTCGATATGTATCTGTGTATCTGTGAGCGGCCTGACCGCTTCTCCGTCTGCATTTCCAATTTGCATTTGATTTTATATTTATGACATTTGTCTCGCTTTGCGTCTCCCTCTCTCTCTCGCCATTGTAGTTCTGTGGCCGGGGCTAAACGCTTCACTTGATTGTTTTGATTTCCACATTTCGTAGCATTTGGAACGATTTTGTGCACGGTTCGGTATTTGCATGCCAAATTCATTTCAAATGCGAGCACATTTGCATACACAACACAGCCACACACATCGCACACCATCTATCCATTCATATGAAAATATCCGTGTGTGAGATGTCAACAGGCCATGTCCATTTTGGCCTACGCACTTACGTATGAACAACACCATCTCCCCAACCAGCAGCCCCCGGGCCCAGTTTCCATCTCCATGCCCCATCTCCGTGGACATATCGCCCATAGCCAGGCCCATCATCATCATCATCACCATCATAGTCACCGGAAAAGCTTGCAAATTGATTCGAGCATATTTCATTTCGGATTTTCAACTCATCAACCGATTTATATCTTCGCCTGCGTACGATTGGCATTCCTTTGGCCAACAAATTCCCCATTTACATGCAGGTAAAAATCAAATGAATATTAACTTGTTGTTTGCCCAGAATTCTACGAAATTTCCATTCAACAAATTGGTGAGCCAAACAGGCAAAAACACACACTAGAGAGGAAAACAAAAGCAACTTTTTATTCATAATTGCTGGCCGAGATTGTTTGGACATGAATCACGCGTGGCAAAAATGTGCCGCAAATGGGAAATACACATATTTAGGCCTAGACACATGCCAATGCTATTAAGGTATTGGCAATTTAAATATTTGTTTGGCTTTAAAGACGGCTTAGTTTGATGAGTTTGCTTTCAAAAGATAACACTTTGAGTTGAATGTATGCCAGGCTTCTTTTAATAGCTTGAAATAATCCTGAACACTCGGATTCTATGATTATTTATTATTTTCAAGTGTAAAACTACACATTTCTGTTCAATTTCAGCCGTCACTGCATATTGCTTTAATGAAAATCTGCTCAAACGCCACTATTTGCTTACATAAATCGTTTATAATTCATCAAAAAATAGTTGTGTATTTACCATATTTACTGCACTGAAAACTTTCCAAACTTCCCGCCGGCAACTCCATTGAACCAAAGCCAGGCACAGGCTGGGAAAAGTTGCCATGAAAACCAGCACAAAGCCAGACCGCACTGGGGGAGGGCAGGAGGAGCAGGAGGAGCAGACGAGGCATTGCCTATTCAAAATGCAAAATGGCAAGCGTAAAATTGTTTCAATATTCATAACGTTGGCGCTAAATGCTCGATTTTCCAGTCATAGTTGGGGCCGAACTAAGAACTCCGAAAACGGAAGCGCATAAAAAGCCAGTACTCGATGTCACAGGCCCATGAATGTTGACACTCCCACTCTCTCGGTGGGAAATTTAAAGCACCTGTGCGCGCCCGGGCTGTTCTGCCCCTGGCAGGCCCGATAACGCAGTAGGTGCCGTGTCGTCCTGCGTGTCCTGGCCGGTGGCGATAGCAAACGATCCGACCCCAGCACGGCCCGGACAGGTCTGGCCTGGCCAATTGCCATTATTGGTTAGCCAAAGCGGCAGCCGCACGACCCAGATGCAAACAATGGCCCCACTCTTTCAGAACCCAGGCCATGTCCTGTGTGTCCACACCGAACCCGGCCAGGACACACACACATAAAAAGCGCATAAAAGCCGATAAGCGACATTTATGCGGCCAAAACTCTCACAGGAATAGGCCATCGCCATCGCCAGCTCCAGCACCAGCTCCAGCTCCTTCTTTGCTCCTTTGCTCTTCGCTCTTTCACTTTTCGTGTAAACCTCGGCCCTAAGCAAAAATTGAATATTTTTGGGCCAAATTCGGTGAGGCGCTAATTGAAAACGATAGACAAGTTTCAGACGCTGCTGCAGCAGCAGCTCCGGGTAAGCGCTTTAACTTCCGCCGGAAGATTTTATGCGCGTCGAGGAGCTGCAGCAGCAGCGGAGTGGCAAAAGGGAGAACATCCTTGCCATGCATCAGCGAGCTGTGAGCATGTTTGCGCCGAAGATTAAAAGCATGTGTCCGGTTTTATGTGCCACGCCCACTGCCAGCTTCCAGTTGCCGCATAACTCCACTCCGCCCCCCCGCAGAGTGTCTGGGGCGGAATTTATAACCGTAAAAGTGCAACAGTGAAAAAAGGCAGGGGAATGGCAGGGAGGTAAACCAGCTGGCTTGGTTATACATGGCAGCGTTTTACGGGGCAGAGATAAGTCCTCTGGCATCCTTTTTGGCATGGCTGCAGCCCAGGCCCTGCCACTGGCAGTGGCAGGAGCATCAGGACCTGCAGAAGCCCGAGTAGCTGCGCGTTTTGTTGCATAGTTTTGATTTATTGCAGAGCAACAACGGCTACAGCAAATTCCATTTGAAAATTCATAACGTGCAGCGCCGAGACAGCGACTCGCTCCACGTGAATGGCATGGAAGGTGAGCAGAGTCGTCGGTGGAACCCCGGGACCCTGCAACTGGCACTAGTTTATATCCGCAATATCAGGGGCATTATATTACCAGGGACAGGTCGGCTTTGGGAGTTGGACTCAAAGCTAATTTCGAATGCCGCGCTTGGCTGCTGCTATAGCTGCCTTGAATGTGATTTGGAAATTCCCAGGAGCACTTGAAATCGAAAACCAACTAAAACTAAATCCGGATCAAACGGGGAGTGGGTCCTCTCGAACTGTGCGAGTAAATCAATTAGTGAGTTTCCAAACTAAAAGCGTTTGGAAAATATATTTCAAAAGGGCTAAACGAATGCGCCAAAAAGGAGCCTCTCCTCGAGCTCCCCTGATTGTTGAATTATTTATACGGTCTGCATGTACATATGTGTGCTTAGTTGATTTATATGGTATACATATGCGTTATGCAAATGAATTATGCACATGAGTTAGCAGACGGCTCTTCTCGGCGCCTTTTAGTTTTTGGCTTTTCATTTGCAGCCCCGCCAGCTGCTGTTTAACACCTTCTTTCCCCACAACCCTGAAAAAAAAGAGAACCGTGAAAAACATTTTGTCAGCCGTTTAACCAGTTTTTTGCTGGAAACTTTTTACAGATCCGCGAATGATTGATGGACAACTGGGGGCCAATATCATCATCGACCTGAGTGGGGTGAGTATTGCAGTTTTCAGTTCAAGTGAAAAGTGTTCAAAGCGAGGCCAGCCCCGGATAGTGGGGTTGGCCGGTGCATTCGTACCCTTATCATTCTCTCGCCCCGTGTGCGTAATGAGACAACTGGACGGAGAACTGATAAGGGCTCGTATCACCGACTCATCAAGCTGTTGCCACGAGGAAGTCTCTCGGGCGAGGATTAAACCGGCAGTGAGCAGGATACCTGGCGGGGAATTAAATAAAACGGAATATGGACAAGTGTGCAGCGAAGCGTGGACGGAAAACAAACTAGAGGATACCCCGAGTTGGAATCCCTGCAAATCCCCACTCCCAAGTGTCCATGTGTGTGGGTTGGAAAATCATTTTCAAATTAGCAGCTAACGTTGCACACAAAAATCACCCAACTGCTGTCGCTGCCGATGGTTTCATTTTCTGCCAGACTAAATTGCAAATTGAACGTGTGCTGAAATGAAATTAAATTGTTGATACTGCCCATCCCCCGCCCCGTCCGATGCACGTGTCTATATGTTTGGGAAATAATTTCATCAAGCTGCGATATTTAAACATTTACATTGCGTTTTGTGGTTGCGGAATTAATTAATTGCTCTTTGCCATCCATGCAATACCAAAAGTATTTACCAAAATTCAATATTGTCATCGCCGGGAGCAGGGAAAACGTTGATCTATTTATCTCCCACGGGTAAACACTGCAGCGAGAGAGCTGCGCTTATGGTAACGCAATTATCGGTATTTTATTGGAATCCTTGGGGAGTCAAAGTTGCTTTCTGCTTTTTTTATTTATATATTATTTTCTTTTTTTGTGGTGGTCATCATGCGCCACAGGCAGCCAGTTTGGTGGATGGCGGTGTTTATCTACAATAATCCAATAAACATTTATGTTTGTTCTTTGGTAAACCGAAGGGAGTTATAAACATTGAACTGAGGATTGAATATTAAATGCATATTTTGAAATAAATTTAGGAATGTTTTCTTAAGAAGATCTGTATAATGAAAGTTTATAATAAAATAACTCATTGAATTAATTATTATTTTATTATTATATTCCAAATTTATGTCTAATTTTGTTAGAATGCAACATTTAATTTGAAACGGAATGGAAATTCGAAAACTCTGAATTCATTTGCATTTTATTTAAGTTGAAACATATTTTAAACTTTTTACAAGATTTGGGATTTGAAAATACAATTTAGGAAAACAAAAAAATAAATGTTTTTTATTTACAAAAAAAAAAATTTTAAATAAACTTTATATAAGATATGTCTAAAATTATAAATAATTTTGAAAATATATATTATATCCAATAATTTGCTTATTTGGATAACAAAATTGACGTTTTTTTATTAGTAATTAGGTTAATATTAAAAAAACAAAGCAGAAAGACGTTTTATTTAAGGCCTCTGGGATACAGTTAAGAGATATTTTGTATTTACTTAAGAAACGGATAATGCTATCCTTGAATTACAAGTAAATAGTAAAAAGTTAAGTTGTCTTGTTAATATATATTATAAGCAAACTATCTCTGCTTCTTAGGAACATAATATCCTTGCAAATAAATCGTAAACATTTAAATAAAATGGCAGAATTAATGACCAGACTGAAAAATGTTGACAGAAAGGACTTTGAGCCACAACGTGTTCTGGCCAGCAGACCATCAATCATTTACGATAATTTAATGCTTGTAAGAAGTAGGATACTCGTACGAGCACTGCCAGGGATCCATAGAATTGGTTAAATTACACTCGGCCGCATGACTGTCGCCGAGGAAGAGCTTTTGACGTGGCAGGACCTCGCCAGCTCGGCAGCTCTCCAGCTCGCCAGCGGCCACCACCAGCATCTCCTGGCGGGTAATTAAGTTCCACTCAGCGGGCAGTGCCACATTCTTTATGGGGTTAATCTATCAGCGAGTGGCAGTTATGCCCCATCCGCACACACTCACTCGCACACATCGCTCCCGCTTTAATTATCAACAATGAGGAGGGACGACCAATAACTGTGCGCCGTTATTCCCTGCGGTGACATTGCAGACGCTTTAATAAACAAACCATCGGCACTTAAGGCATAAGCAAAATACACATTAAATGTCCGGGGCCCGAAACAGAGCAGAAATTGAGCCAGAAGCAGAGCCGGAATAAGTACAACTCTTGGGGTGTACCAAGAGCCTGGGGTGGGGGTACGACGGCTCCTGAGCAAAAGGACCCAGGACCATGAGCGGCAATCAGCGAGGGCAGCTGGAATTATGGCAGAGCGGAGAGCAGCGAATCAGGCGGAATCTGGAGGAGTAATCAAGCGGCATCGGGCATTGAGGAGGAATCAGGGTCCAAGGACCCAGGACCAGGCAACTGCTGGCAAGGGGCGAAAAAACAATCCAACATTCATTTATTATTTAATACGAAAACGCAATTCGTGCATTCACCTGGAAACCATCAACAAACGTCACCAGCGGGAATACTTTTGCTCCTTCAAGCTTCACACACACACGGGAGTCCGGGAGGACTTCTCACACAGATGCGGATACAGCTGCAGATACAGATACAGACACAGATACGGATACAGATACACACGGCAAATAGTTGGCAAGTTCGAGTGGCTGCGGCTGCCTGAAGGCCCAGGACGCGGCACGAAGGACGCGGCGTACGCAGCCAAGCATAACGGTAAACCAAGCTGACGTTAACTGGCAAGGCGATAAAGCAGCAACACACACACACACACTCACAAACACAGCCATTTACCAGGACACGGGAGCAAAAGTCTCAGACAGAAACGGACACACACAAATGAAATTCAAGCAAATTGAAATTTTATTTCAGCAAATGTCTTGCTCTTTACGCTCTGCGGCTGTCTACCTCTGTTGCATGCACGCAAAAAAATGTGTATTGTGAAAATATAAAGTATATACAAAAAAAATTCATTATAAGTCACAATATAATAAGATTAAAATGGTTGTTAAATAAGGACTAACCTGACGAGCCGTTCTTTGAAATCTCTTTTCATGGAGAAAACATTTAAATATACAAATTAAAGCCTTAAGCTTTAACTTAAAAATTTAGTTATAAAGAAGAACCTTCTTTAAACTTTAATCATTATAAATACTTGGTTTAATCAAACAGAAATAATAAACAATTCTCTGGTGTTGATTGCCAGAGTTCAAATACCTTTCTAAATAATATTTATGTATCAAAAGCAATTTGGATTTCCCTAAATTCAAAGAAATAACTTTATTTCTTATTCATTTACTATTTAAAATATTTTTGTAAAACTATTCCTCAATTTTTTTGAAGCGCATTCATCCAAAGGACTCATCCACCCACTCAAGCTTGCACCGAATCACCCCTTGATGTCCTGTCTGGCACTCGGGCAACTCCTTGGTTGCGTTGGTCATCCCTAAGTTGCGCGATTTGTTGCACTTTTCAATTTAGATAAATTAAAAACAATGCCACAGAAACTTTGCTGTGCTTGCGGTAAATGTTAAATGTTTGCCAAGAATCAAACTTGAGAGTTGCACCGCCACTGCCACTGCCGCCGAGTAGGGATGCCGACACTTTGTGGATCCAACTTGTAATCGCCCGGGAATTCTGCACTTTTGTTTGTTCTTTCGCTTCGTTCCGTTCCCTGTTCTCTGTTCTCGATTCTTCGTTTGTTTATTGCAGTTCGGGGGCCTGGGGTCGGCTGAGGGCGGGGGGGGAAGGAGGTCGAGAGATACGTGCAATCGATGCTGCCGGCAATTCAAGTGAAAACGGCAAAGGATCCCCGTGCTAAGCTGCAGCTGGAAGCCGGGAGAGAAACGATGCGACTGGGGCCCGGAGTCGCGTGAGGAATTCCTCCAGGTGTTGCTGTTGTCTCTCAATTGAAAGTGCTGCCAGGTCCCGCGGGACCCACAAGTTGCCGAGCAAATAAAGGAGTCCTGGTCCTGGCCGAGGCGAGCCGAACTCGAGGAAAATATCAAGCGGGAGCCGGGGCATTGCTCATACGCCAGGTAAGCCCGTCTGTTCGGCTTAATCGATGGCTGGCACACACGAGCGAGCAGCAGCAGCAGCAGATAGTCCTGCTATCCTTGGTCCTGTCGACTTAGCAGCAAATAATGAACTCAGCAGGCGGCCTTTAATAACGAGCTGCTGGGGCCTGGCGCTTTAACAGATCGATGGCAACCACTAACCTGCTAACCGGGGCCCACACTGCGGATGCGGAAGCTGCCCTGCACCTGCACTGCACACCAAGACAGACACAAAGCCATTGAATATTTATGGCATTGCCCCGGCGGATTATGCGGCTAAAACTTTAGTAACTTGCAACACTCTCACCGAGGCAGACGAAAGCAGAAAAAGGCAAGTAACTGGCAAATGAAATGCAATTTGGTTTATGAACTCCGCGCAATGCAGGCCAAAAGGTGTCGAGATTTAGCCACTGCCAAAATGAACTTGACGCCAGTTTCAGTTAGTTTCAGCCACTTGCCGCCGCTCGTTTACCACTTCCACTGCCATTTTCACTGCCACTTCCATTTCTATTTCCATATCCAGGCAACGGCAGCGACACCATAGCTGTCAGGACATTGCGACCACTTTGCGTCACATTCGCAAACACTGAGCTGCATGTTTATTTCTGGCTGTGACTTGGCAAGGATGCGATGGCCTTTTTTTCAGGCAAGGCAAATAAATAAATAAGCAAAACTTATGAATTTCTAAGCACCATGACGACAAGTCACAGGTTATTTAACCGCCTCTCGGGATATTGGCATGCATAAATAATGTATGCACAATTAAAACTCTCAATCGTTAAGCTCTATGAATTATTAAGAACGCAACTGTTGTCCAATAGAACGAATTATTTAAATCTCCAAAACGATTTCAAAGGAGTGCATAATTTCTTTTGCCAAGTCCCCAATTCCGCAGCTTAAATTAAATGATTTCCGAGAGAGTGGAATGCCAATTTAAATAGCATTAAATAGCAAAATGACAGAAATTAAAGCTTTGGTTATGGTAAAACATTTTCAATAACGTTATCTAATCAGCCAATTAACCTTCAGTGTTAGAGGCGTAATTTATGCAGCTAATTAAATGTCCGCCGATGTCCTTGTTCGCATGCCGAGTTATGCAAGCCGGTTGGCGGCTATTTCGGGGCCAAAGGCTAATGGCTATTTTTGCAGCACATTAAGTTGCTTTAAAACATTTGCATGTTAAGAATTAAATCCTTTTAAAGGGGCAACTGCGACAAACTCCATTTTGCGGGCAGCAGCCTTGCAAAGTTGATTAAGCGAGTGCATATTGCTTGGCGGCAGCTCCTGGCATTAGCGGTGCCAGGTAAATATTTGTAAATCAACACACACACACCCGCCCCTCAAACCCCACACATGGCAAACTTTGGGATTGCCAAGAGCGACACGCACTTGACTTTCGAAACTCACTTCAAGTCTAAGTTGGCTGTTGGCTGAGTTTTTCGCTGCCTTCTGTCTGCGAGTGAGTGAGTTTGCCTGCGAGTTTGTCGTCTGTTTGTTTGTTTGCTCAAGTTCGAGTTCGAGTTTCCCACACAGTCCCTGCCCCTGCCCCCCGATGATGTTGCACTTTTTGCGGCCCAAGAATAAAGTTGTTTTCATCATCAACCTCGGCTTCGAGTTGAGCGAGCTGAGCAAATCTGGTTAAATTACGAGTATCTCTGCATCTCGGGCGTGGCCAATTGAACCACTTCTAAAAGGCCCAGGTGTTCGAGGGCGGCACTCTTAGGGGGCGCATGGAATATGTCAACACGTACAATTCTAAGGGCTCCCTCGGCTGTCGCCTGCTGCCCGCATTGACCCCAAAATGTCTAGCCATCCGGCCTGCAACATGCACTCATTCATTCACTTCATTTGCCGAGTTACGCACGCTCCTCTGCTTTGAATGCGAGCGGGGAGATTGCGAATCCCGTAGAGTGAAAGGGAAGTCCGGGTCTGGTTAGGGGCCTGGGGTCTCTCGGTCTGGGGTCTGGGGTCTGGGCTCTTGGTCCGCCCTGTGATGACATCAATTTACGTAAATTGTGCTAGGAAAACGCTGCCGGAAACAGGCAGACTAATGGAGCGGAAGTTTTTCCAAAGCATTCGAATGGCGCTCGTTGAGTCGCAGGCCCTTCGTGCAACAAACTAAAGCACACAGAGAAAACCCAGCATCAGTTTTACAAGATTAAACTGAGAGGTTGTCAAAAAAGTAAATTAATTAAAACCACGCATTGTTTATATGATCAAAGCTTTGGATAATTCAATTGTAAACTGGAAACAACTCAACGAAATTGGCTTATAGTAAGCCTTTTTCAATAGATATATGAGCAGATTTCCCTCGGTGCACTCAGCCAAGCTAGAAAATCGGATCCCGTTCACCAGGCTGCCAGTCAGTTAGCCATTTCGTGTTGCACATTCAAACAGCATGCAGATGAGCCGGGCGGGCGGGCAGGATGTTGCTGGGGGAGTGGGAGTGGCAGTGGGAGGCACTGGCAGGTCCTAGTGAAAAGCGAGGGACGCTGTGTTTCAGTTGACTGGCAGTTATTTAGCAGCTCTTCTAATGAAGCTGCTGACGGCAATTAAACATTACGCATACGCACCGTTGTGCAGGCAAATTTAATGCAATTGTCTCGTGTTCTCACTCACTCACTCACTCACTCCCGAGGACAATAACCGAGTGAGACAGGGAGAAGGACAGAAAGAGAGAGAGCAAGAAAGGGGTCTGGGAAAATGTTACGCTTAATTTGTTTGAACGTTTGCCGGGGCTATGTAAAATTAAACTTGTCTGCTGCGCATTTAAAATGTCACCGAACAGGACCAGGCAGGACATGGCCGTGATCCGGTTGTGGTGCGCGCCCGCCCCCACCACCGCCACCCATTGATAGCAGCACTAGCTGCTGCGGTGCCCGCATGCAAAACGAAAATTTTATCAGCATCAGCATGAAAATGTCGCCGCATATTAACCTGTCATCCATCACTTTTGATACTTTAGCAGTCCGCCGCCGTTGCCATCGCCGCGTGTTACCTTTTGCCGGGGATCCTGACCCTCAATCCCCCCGACCCCCCGCCACCACCGCTGTCCTCCTCACCGATATCCCGTCACCCGGGCCCCTTTGACATCCCCCCGGTGACATCACGCAGCGGCAAAAAAGGGTCAATTCCGCTGCACGACGATACACAAAAGGATAACGAGCGCAATATGAGTTGGCATTATAATACGACAACAACAACTCACTCCCAAGGAAAGCAAGCAGTGGCAGGGGCAAACAAAAAAAAAAAAATGGCACAAAGAGAAAATAAAATGGCGTCGCTGTTGCTGTGTTGCCATCAACGTTGTTGTAGTAGTCCTGCTGCTGCGAGTCCTTCCTCCTCCCCTCGATGCTGCCGCAGCCACTGATGCTGATGCTGCATTGAATGACGATGGGGAAATGCAAAAAAGTCTCGGTTTACAATTTTTATTCAATAAAAACTTAACTTGATTTCAAGGGACACCGAAACAGCCGAAAACCGATTACGATTATGCAGAATTGTGAGCTATCCAAACTGCAACCAAAGCTCAGGGGAAAAAGAGTTGCGATGGAGTTTGGAGCACTTCAGAGGGAGAGGCCTTTGTCAAAGGTAGTTAATGAAACAGTGACGAGTTAATAGGTTTGGTTATTGAGAACTTGTAGTATTGAACAAAGAACTTATAAATTCAAAGTGTAAATCAATTTAAGGTGAATAATATAACCCTCCTTTATTTGTAAAGCTCTAGCTTTTTCTGTAGCTATTTCCACACGCTTCCAAATTAATACGATTTAATATAATAAACTCATAAGAAATTAGAATGTAATAGAAAAACACTAATTCTCTTAATCTAGCACTTAGCTAAAAATATTGTAAAATTAAACCAGTTAAAATTAAGAAGACTTAAAAGTTAATCCATCAAAAAAAAAGGTTTACTATTATTAATTTTATTTGAACAAGTGTAAATCAACTCCCTAATAGATTAATTATAATATACATGTAACTAAATGGCTCAAGCCAACTCTGGCAACAATGAAATTCTAACATAATGTCATTATATTAAAAAAACATTGCATAAAAGCCAACAACTAACTACTTTGCCACCTAAAATACCTAAATACACACACAAGCATTCCATTAAATTTAGCCAAACTCCGAAATTTATTAGCTACCAGAAATCAGATTTGGAAAATTCAACAAAATGAAATAATAGTTGCGGGGGAAGGGAGCCTTAGCCCTACACACTTTGCCCCCACCGCTCGATGTTTCATTTACTGTTGATTCGCTGTTGGCCAACTTGGGCACAGCCAAACGACCAACTTTAAAGGGGTTTTGTCGAAGGCTTTTGTTCGGCGAGATACAGGGAGGGGAGATCCAGCAGGGGTTGCCCTGTTGTGGTGCGCGTGTGTGGGTTGTGTGCTTTTTATGACTAAAATTGTAAATTATGTCAACTGGCCACGACCCACAGAGAGCTCGTTATAGTTGGAGTGTTTTGCTGGATTTAGGGGGATGCAAAAGGTTGTGGGGAAAGGGTACTTCCCCCATTTCCCCCCGCGTCCAACTGCTACACGAAACTAATGAAAATTTATTGATAATAAATTTAATATGTTTTGCGGTTGCATGCTTTATGTAGTATGTCCCCCACATATCTGCTTATCCCCTAACCCGTGGCAGTAATCGATAGCTCTAAAACAGCTCCGACTGTAGTTTCGGGCATCATCATAATTAATTTATGACAATTAATTCGAGGGGCGGATGTATAATGCACTTGGCAGTGCAACCCGCCAAGTATATGGGTTTTTATCAGCGGCCATTATCATCTAGCGTCGTGCCGCTGTTGACATTTCATTGAGTCGGGCTCAAACTTCATTACGTCCTGCAGCGGTCCTGGCGCCAGGACCCGGCCCCATGTCGTGTGCGTGCTGTGTTGCCCCCTTTTTCTTTTCCCCCTCTGCAGCTGCCTCCTCCTTGGCACCGACATCTTGGTCTGCTCCTTCTGCTTGTGTGACTTTGTCTAAGTTTGTTTGCATAACCTATTTGTATAAATATTTTGCCTTGCTCTGCTGCTCAACTTATTTGCACGTAGCACCCCCTGGAAGTGCCCCGCTCGCACACTGTCTCTGTTCCGTAGGTGATAACAATGTTTGTCTTCATTTTCGGGGTGGAACCAAAACTTTACTCTTAACATTTTCACTTAAACTTGCACAACAAATTCGGTTTATTATTTTATAGTTTGGACACGTGTGGGTGTGGGTGTGGATGTGGCAGCGGGGATGGTGTGTGTGCCTGGATCAGCAGAAGTATTTGGAGCAAAATAAAACACTGTCTGGTGTGTGTGATGCATACTTTCGGAGCTTAAGCCGGAGACAAGACACAGGATTCCTTGTCGGGGCTTTTCGACATCTTGGGCCTTGCTTATGGCCCGAAGTGTTTATGCAAAACCAATTTAATTCCAGCGATTTGTTGACACATCGACGAGAGCCGGAGCCGGAGTCGGAGCCAAGATTAGAGAGCAAATTAACGTGTCTGTTTCGCCTGATCCCCGGGATGGTGAATGGTGATTGGTAAATGGTAAATGGTAACTGGTAGATGCAATTTCGGCAGCGTGTTCGCAGCTTAATGAATTGCCAAACACTTTAAGCCAATAAAGGCAATGATGGCAAGACAGCCAGGCACACACTCCGCCGTCAGGTGGATATACCAGGTAACGGCAATTGCAAGGCGTTTAGCTGTGAAACTTTTAAAAGTTGCCAACTTTTCCACAAGCTCTGGCTGTGGATCTGCCCCTGCCTTTCCCGCTATCCTCTTTGGTACTCTGTAGCAAACACACGCACGATTTTCCACCACTCACATGCCAGGACATTTGTCACAGGGCTTTTCTTTTTGCGGCTATGACTGTCAGCGAAACTTTGCCACCCCCCCGCGCTCGACAGCCGGCAAAGTGTTTATGTTGGCCGGAAGACATAAAAGCGAGTGCAGTCAATAGTCTGGATGGGATTCTGGATTCTGTATAAAGCGGGGGAGCATTGCCATGCCATGCCATGCCGTGCCCTGCCAGTGACACGCAACCGCAACAAATCCAAGCGGAAATCCACTTTAAACTTGGCCAAGAGCAGCTGCCTCCGAGTTCCCTTCTCCTTGCCTGGGCTGCACTTGCACTTGCACTTCAACGCTTCGCTCGAGTGTTATCGAGCAATCGATGGACAATGCCGAACAAAGACAATAACCAACCGCTCGAGAGACGGACCAGATAGACAGTCCTCTTCCTGGGGCTTCCTTTCCTCCACTCACACTCACAGTTTCCCATTTGCCATTCAGGCGGCATTAAAAGCCGCAAAAGTGTGCCGGAAAAAAGCGAAAGTTGTTATCTGAGGTGGCTCTAAAGTCATGTTTAACTAACCAAATAGTTTTTTCTGCCTCTAAATTATATATTTTTTACGGGATATATGAATAAGGTAAGCAAAAAAATTTTGAATATAAATTTTATACCAAAACTAATGAGTTCTTTGGGTATGAATTAGTTTTGGTTATTTATTTTAAAATCCAGATATTTCTCGATATATTAGAAATAAAAAAGCTTAATGTTTTATTCGATGGAGACATTTTGTACACAATAAATGCTATTTATTATTAATCAGCTTTGGGGAAACAAATTTAAAGAATTTTTCAACATTTTATAAGAGGTTACATTGTTAAAAAGGTCAAAAATGGTCAACAACTGTAATTTTTAGAGTACTCACACGAGCGTAAATATATTACTGATAATGACATTGACATGAAATTTGGAACAGAAGTCATTAACAGTCCCGCGAATCTTAAATTGAAAATTTCACTTATTTATCCTCTGTACTTAACAAGAATATTAAATGCTAGTTCCTTTGGAAAATGTAGCTTTTTCTTTAAAATGTATAAGTCCCATTTTCCAAAATTTCCTATTAGGAAAAATGTTCCATCTGAATAATATTTATAAATCATATTTTCTATGAAATAAATCTACATTTAATCACAATTTTCTCGTATTTACCCTTGTCTTGGCAATGAGAAATAAATAAATTAAATTGAAATAGTTTGGAGTTTTTCGCAGAAACAGTAAAAATTAATATTTATTATGCTTAATTGACCAAACGTGTGCTATTTATAATCTACTCTCTTAATCTTAGGCCATTATCTCTGCCAAAGCTCCGATTACCAACAAAATGCAAATTTGAATTTAAAATTCGCACGATCTTGAGGCACGCATGCAGAAAGGCAACCGAAAGGAAGAGGACACTGAGCTGGGGGAAAATAATTGGCATAAAATGACACAAAAATTGATTAAAATCCAGGAGACCGAACCGCATAAAAGGCAGCTCTCAAAGCGGTCATGAAATATTGAACACAATTTATACATTTAAAGGCGAACGGCTAACAAGCAACAAGCCAATGAAATGCGATAAAGAATGCGTGAAAAGCAAAGGCGAGAGAGAGGAAACGAAGAGGCGAGAAGAAGTGGCAGGACGAAGGACGAAAAACGCCGGAAGAAGGCAGCGACAAAAGTTAAAAAATCAATTCGTGGCCAACTGAAACCTGATTTATGGCTGCATTTATGAAATGCCCCAAAAGAAACCAAGGCAAACACACAGAAAGCCTTAAACACACACAGACACACATACGGACATATTGTAGATACTTCCCATATCCTTGCCACACACTCGCACACTCAGAGCGGAAAGTAAAACGGCTCGGAAATAGAAAACTAAGTGATTGAGGACTTCTAACGAGTCCCAACAAATTTACCAGAAAATTGACTTTTTCTGTTTGGAATTAAAGCGCTTGGCTAGGCTCCACCTCCTCCACAGATCCGGTGGGCGTGGCCTGTCATCGGGGGGGTTGGACGGGACGGACAGGACTCGTTTTTGGGCAAACGAAGTGAAATTGAACTGTTTGCAACTACAAATTGCAACTTGTTTTCACCTCGCTGCATTTTGTTTTATTTTCGACAGGTGAAATAACCGCAATTACGCTGATGCAACCCCAGCTCGGAGTCCGTCTCCCCCCCGCGGCAGCCTGGCCAGTAAACTTCAGAAATGAAATTGCCAGTCCGAAACACATTTGCTGTGGCAAGAAGTACGCTTAAGTGCCGCTTTGCGAAACATTTCATTGCATAAGCAGGAGAGCGGGTGGCTCCCCAGAGGGGCTGTCGCGAAGGCACAGAGAGAAAATAAAGGTTCTCGAGGATAAAAGAATAATTTTCTAGCTGGATATTTGAGTAGAAATTATTCCGATTAACTCGGAGCATGTTCATTATCCCTTCAAGTATTTTAAAGCCCTTCAAACTATTCGAGACTTGTTTCTCTGAGTGTCCAGGAAGCTGGGCTAAAGTGAAATATAAGCAACAGCAGCGTTGTCGTCGTCCTCGCAAAGTCAAAAAACTAACGAAATCGGAAACGGAAGCACACAAAGCGCCAGGGTCCCGCTTCGCTTCTGCGTCTCCGCTCCTGCTGCTCTCCTTATCCTGCTGCTGCTGCTGCTGCTGCTGCTGCTGCTCTTCCGCTCGCCGTTTGTCCTGCATCATCATTGTCGCTCCGCTGGCTGCCTGAGAACTGCTTAAAAGTCAAAACACAGAGAGCCAGAGAGAGCTGGGAAGCTGGAAAATGGGGCCGAACTTTTCCCCAGTCAAACGAGAAACAAACAGAACGGACAAAGTTGCCACAGTTCTCTGCCCGCAGCTGCCCTCGCACTTTTTCCTCCTCCGTGGGTTGTCATCATTTCTATATAAAAATTGGTTGCTCATTTGCTGCTCTTGGTCAGCTTTTTCCCGCCCGCTTTTCCACTCGAACCGCTGGTAATTTGCAGCGGCCAATCTTTACCTCCCCCTCTCCGCACTCCGCACACTCGAATGCTTTGTTCAATTAATGAGACTCTTGACAGTTTTCCGCAGCGCAGCATTCGGTTGCTCCTTGTCCGGGCCCCGGAACGTCCCGCGTTTTCCGCCTTTCCCACCAGTTTCCTTCGCTGTCCTCTAGTTTCCTTCGGTTTCCCCGTTAGCGGGCCACTCGTGCCGCTGTTTTGTAATTTATAATGTTAACTTTTTGATTTTTTGCCAGGTCAGGGAGCACTTAATTAATGAAACAGGCGCAGCAAAAGGAAATTGCCGCCGATGGTGTGGGGCGCGCGGGACTGGAAGGAGTTGACGGGGGCAATGCAATTGAACACAAATACATAAATTCAATTAGGCAGGGCCACAGCAGAAATCAATAAGCGAGTTTCGTCCCATCTAATTGGCAGCCACGCCCCCAATTCGCTTGGCTTATTAATTGCCCCACGTACATTGCTCATACGTCACGTGGCGCGCAAAATACCGAAAAGGCGTGGATAAAGTCCTGCACAGGGACAACCGGTTTGAGATGTGATCTGAGAAAATAATATTGGGTGGGAGGAATATTATTAAAAACCTTCTTCTATTCTAATTTAAGGATTAAACAATAAACATTTGTAGATATTTAAACAATTTATAGTATTTAGTGGATTTTCTGGTTTTCAAAAATATTTCTCTTAGTGTCCTGAGAGTTGAGAGTTATGGAAGCTGCTGGAAGAAGAAAAAAACCCACAACTGTCAGCTGTAATTAGCACACACACACACTTACTCGTACATACACATCGCTAACTCGTCTTGACGCGTGGAAATTTTTGACTGAGTGATGCCCACATATTTCCCTTCCCAAATAGCCAGAACCCCATCCCTGGAACCCGAATTTTTGGCTGGCAAAAGATGAATGTCTTTGGCTTGCATGCGAGCATGCCTGGCGGTAATTATTAATGCCATCATCATCATCATCATCATCGTCGTCGTCATCATTGTTGCGTTGTCGCTGCTAATGCTGATGACTTGGCGTTGCCTGCTTTTAGGCGGCTCTTAAAGTGCCAAACACACAGATACAGATACTGGGATGCACAGATACAAAGATACAGGCACAAGTACGGGCGTGTTAGGCTGCCACATGCCACACCCTAAAAGGGAAAACACCAACGCATATTAAACAGGACTACAACTCAGACTCCTTCAGCCGCGGGCAAAAAAATAATAATTTGCAGTGCACATTTCTTGCTCTCCTTTCCGTTCGCTTTTTTCTGTCCCACTTTTTTTCTCTTCTTTTCTAGTCCTTTTTTTCCTGTTTTATATATATTTATATACATATGTGTGTTACAAGTTGGCATACCTTTTTTCCACTTCCGCTGCAATTTCAATGGACGGACGGACACGGACACGGATGATGGGATCCCGGGGATACTGGTGCTGAAGTTAGTGCGAAAGCTGAAGCAGAAGCTCTGATGCTCCGCAGCTCTGATGCGGCGGTGTTCATGTTGTTTGGCGCCATTATTAATAAAGTTCACGAATGCAATGAGCACCAAGCGCGTTATGAGTGAGTTTCACCCGCACCACACGGAACTCATAAGCACACGAGAGCCAGGGCCAGGACCACGCCTGCACACGGACAGGGGAGCACATATAGTTGGGGGGGGGAGGAAAGAGAGGCTGGGAGGATGCAGGAGATGTGCAGCACACAATTGCAGCGGAGGCTACCGTGTGCGTGGCCATTTCCCTTCGAAAGGGTAGCTGGCAGCTTTAAGGGAGTTTGCAGCAGGCTACAATTAAAAGTAAATCTTTTAAGTAACAGAAATTAATGGATTAGGGAAAAGGTGTTATCTTCTTACCTAACTAGTTTTAAAAAATCGTACTATCTTTGGGGATCTTTGTAATAAGTTGCTTTACATTACTAATTTCCTTAGGCGGTAAGCAAAATAAAATTAGGAAACATAATGCAAGCAGCTCAAGTTTTAATTAAGAAGTTTTATAGCTGAAGAGTTTTTGGTGAGTGAGTTTTTTAAGAGGATTTAAAGTTTAGTTTTTATTTTGGCCACTACAAAAAATACTAAAAAACAAGGCCTATAAGAACTTATCTTCTTGCTTCCATTTAAAAGTAAGCTATTGCTTATCTACATAAAAAATTGCAGTTTTATTTGCATTGTTAGCTGCTCCTCTATAACCTTTTTTAAATGCCGGTAAATGAGAAAAACCTAAGAAGTACTCTAAAAATGTATTTTATATTATGCATACAAGTGGTGTATGTAATTTATTTTAAAGATTTTAATTCCTTGGCCAGAGCCTTCAAAAGTCGTGGACATTGCCACTAAGTTCATTTCGCATTTTTTATGCTATTTACACTGGGAGTCGCCGCCGTATCTCCTTCGGTCCTATCCCCCGCCGCCGATAACTCCTTGCTATCTGCCACAGAGGCCCCAACGCACACCCCACACACCCACTCTCACACACACTCTCAGCGGCACTCACACACCCACCCACACTATATAGTGGCAGCGGAATACAAACGAACAAGGCGCGCACTTGTAATTCCGCCTAGGTGCATGGCAGACCAAAGTGTTTCTGTTTCATGCCCATTGCAACAGTTGCAAGTTGCAGCGGCGGCGGCGGCGGCAGTGCCACATCAGCTCTGAGAGTGGCACACACCGCACACCCCTGCACACAGCACCAGCAGAGATGCACAGGGACAGACGAGGACGAGTTGGTTGATGTTGATGCGCCTCGAGTTCCGTCGAGTGCGGCTTTTGTGGGAAAAATTAAAAATTTCGAGTGGGCCGCAAGTGGTTTCAAGGATTTGCATTAAGCGCATGCAACCAACTTGCCAACTGTGTGGGTGCCACACCCCTCCCTTCTCCCCCATTGGCCACGCCCACCACTGCCTACCGCCCACTAACCACATGCCACGCATATAAAGGGATGGGCACATTAACGCAGCGGATGTGTTTTGGGCTGTTAGTTCATGCTTACACCGCTGGGTGGCTCATATCACTAATTTTAGCCCCCTTTTTATCCCCTTCTTACCCTCTAGTTACCCCCTTTTTAACCCTATTTTACCCCCTTCTCCTTGCCTTTGCTTTGGCAACTTTCGCTTTAATGACTGCCTTTCCAAGCGCTTAAATTGCTCAGCAATTTCAAATACTAATTCCCATTAAAGCCCACGATGACATTCGCAGAGAAAGTGCAACATGAAGACTCTAATGTATCAGAGTGACAGGAAATGGCGGAAAAGTCAGGAGAAAATCTAGACGAAATAGACTGAAAATATGCTGAAAGGAAATAATAAATATAATGCCGTTTTAAAGATTAAGTGAAATAGCTTCTGTATCAACAAATACTTAAATATTTGAGCTACAACTTTTTAGATAGAATTAAATAAGTTTGTAGTTTGTAAACTCTATTCTAAATATTTCAAATTTCGCTTAATTGCTTAATACATTTCATCACAAGATTATTTCTGGATATATCCCCCTTCCTAGCTTATAAGTTGAAGTAAAAACTCAATTATCGCACATAGCTCTCTTCTCCGACTTAAGCCGACTGGACTGAGCCATTTTTCCGAGATGTTCTACAAGCTGAAGCCATTCGTTTCCGTTGGATTTGCGTCGCCGCTTAATAATGATCCCTGCGCCTTTGTGATGCTCGTCCCGGCATCGCATCCTCGCATCATACAGCACATGCATATCAAGCTGCTTTCAGCTGCATTCTTAGCAATTACATGGGGCTCAGACTCTGGCAGGAGCGGAGGAAAAAATCTGGGAATACGAGGGCAAAAACATACAGAAAGTGGAAACTAAACCTTTGCATGGCCCACTAAGCACACTCGTCAGTTTGTCTCTGTCGCTGGCTCAGCGCCCGCCCCTCCGACTTTTCCGACTTTTCCGACCATCCTTGTGTTGTTTTCTATTTGCCAAGCGCTTCACTTGCACACACACACACACACACACACATGCCGATGCTGGCTGCTACAAATGCTATTTTTATTTATTCTATTCCCCTACTTGCCTGAGCTTTGACTGCGGCCCCCTCGCAGCCTCTCGACTGGCAGAAATTTCATAATAAAGTTGTTGAACTATTTCTCATTGCATAGTTTTGGGGCCTCGCCGTGCACTTAAGCGTATTAAAATGCACTCGACAGACGAGACAGGGCCGGGAGGGGGATGCAAATAGCAGATAATAATCGGGCCTCAGGATTTAAAGTGGCAGAAGTGAGAATGAGCGCCAGGTACACGGGTCTGGCCACGAGTAATTAAGTTGGCAGCAAGGACACAGTATCCAAAAATACAGTGACCAGTGGCCAGTGTCCGTGTGTGGCACGCTTCAGGACACTTTAAATTGCCCTGGACGAAGGAGACAAATGGCCAAAAGGCCCGCAGCTCTCCGGTGGCCCAACGGTCGCCTGCACGTACCTCCTAATCCTTTTTTTTTTGTTCGGGAGTCGTGTGTCGGTGCCCCCGAAAACCAAACCAAAATCGAGCTGAGCGGCACAGTTGCAACGTGCGACGAAACGAAATCAAAAAGTTTCGAAACAATTTCGTCGTAAATCTTCGAAAATAGTTTTGCAGTCAGGCCGACAAGCAACGGCAAACAAACAGGATTGTGTGACTGCCCCCGAAAAACAGCAACTAGAACCCGAAACCGAAACCGAAACACAAAAAAAAAGAAGGAGAGCCTGGGAAAAGTGGAAAATTCTCTCCCTCTCTCTCTCGGGTCAGAGGCAAGCAAATGAAATTGAGCTTAGAAAAATGTGTACATTGCATTGTTGCACCGTGAGTCTCTGGCTTTCAAAGTATTTTAATAACCGTAGATGGTCTGCGAGTATCTCTGGTCTTTAACGCCAAACTTCTGCAAAATCGGGGGCCAAAGTTCAGGGAGCAGGCAGCCAGACAGACAGACAGACAGACTGCTGACCGCACAACTGGAGAGAGCTGCTGCCCAGGCCAAGGAAATAAAACCAAACGTGCAAATAAACATTTAAAATGCTCGGAAAATCAGTTCGCTGACAATGCGGGGTGGCGGCAGCCAGGGGCTTGTGGCCAAATTTAAACTGCCAGACCCAAGTGGTCCAGCTGGAGGGTGTGAGTGTGCGAGTGTGTGGGGAAAGTGTAACTAATGCTCGACACTGGCACTAATTTAATTACGAAAAACGCAAAAGTGTCGCCCGGCCACATTTTGCAGCTAATGCAGCTGCAGCTGCAGCAGCAGTGGCAGCATCGCCTTGGCCATTTGCTGATTGCCACAAATTGCTCTAGGGGGCCTCCTTCTTGGCCAGCTTTTTTTATTTCGGTTACACTGAGGGAAATGGTAGTGAATTAAAGCTGTTAATTTACTTAAAATTCATTTCTGAACTGCTGTAAAGGTTTTTTCCTTGCTCAGCTTATTATTTACCTGTTTTTCGGAGTAATATTTTAATCCCTATAAATTATATTGAATTTATCAAATATCATAATTTTTTCCCAGTGTTTTGCCGGCAGAAACTGTGACACAAGAAGTCACTGTGGCAGAGCCAACCGCTGCCGCCTCCCTGGAGTTTTTATCAGGAGCAGCAGGCGGAGCAATTGCAGCTCATTAGGCAGACACTTGCCAAAGGATTTGTCCTGTCAGTGTGCTTGTGGCCATCTCTCTCTCTCTCCCTGCTCTGGGTGTTTGTGTGGGGCAAATTAATTAATTTAAGTCTTATGCAATTGCAATTGCATCGCACTGCATTGCCAGTGAGACAGCAATAAAACATTAGACAAGTGTCTGCTGCAAACGAGGTTAAACATGCCACTGCCACTGCCACTGCACACAGGGGAATGCCACGCCTCCGGTTTGCAGCTCCATCTCTAGCTCCTGCTCCCGATCCTGCCGGCTCCTCTGTTGTTTGGGCCAGACTACCACGATTCAATATTTTCCGGCCATTCGGCAGGGGCACGGCTTGGTTGGAAAATCGATTTTAGTTTAAAATTAACAGCCTCAGAAATGACAAACACTGGCACTTGCTCTCGATTCACAGGAGGAGCTGCTGTTGCAGCTGCAGGATATTGCATATTTGCTCACACACTGGCGAATGAAAAATGTAACTTTAAAACGAATTGCAGGCCTAAAATGGAATGAAATAGCCCAACAACAGCGTGTGTGAGGAGCACATTTGAGCAATTTTGCGGGCGTTTTCCTGCCGGAGAGTTGCAGCCTGTTCTGCTGCTGCCAGTCATTTCTTACATTTTGGTTGCATTTCAGGCACACTGCGAAAAAAAGTCATTTTTAAATATAAAAAGGCATTGAAAAGTTATTTAATTTACCAATTAATGAGTAAGTTTCTCTGAAATGGTAAATAAAAATGTTAATATTATAATAAGAGTTCAAAAATGCGTAGTTAGATTTCATGTTATAAGCAGGGAATGCCTTAAAGTGTGTGCTGAGTGTGACCTTATCATTAAAAATAGCAAAAGCTTGGAATTTTTTAGGAATATTTGAGTTCCTTTTTTAAAGAAAACATGAAAATTCAATGCAATTATACATTTCTAAGCAGCCATGGCTTATATTTATGCTCAAGCTTATTTTAATTAGTATACGGTGAACGAAATAAATTTATATATAAATTTTAAAGTTCAAACCTTAAGTTACTAAATTATAAGACCATTTTTTCTGCGTGCCCACACAAATGTGATGCGAAATTTGCAATTGAGCGCGTGTCAAAGGACATGGAGAATCCTTCGCCCGGCGCCTGGCATCCAAATGCCCCAGCCATGCGCCCCCGTCCTGCCCTGCCCCATGCTGGTCCCTCGCTTAAAGTGAAGTTGTCCACATTGACATGACCAGGGCAGTCCAGAGCGCAGGACGTAGAACCAAATGCGGCCGTGGAGTCCGAGTCCTGCTGTGTCTGTGCCTGTGCCACTGCCTGTGGATGTGGATGTGGATGTGGGCGTAACGCAACGGAATCGAGTTGCATGTGTGACGGAAATGTGAAACAAGCAGTCCCAGTCCCCAGTTCCAGTCCCTAGTTCCCCCCAATCTCGGTGCACTGTGTGTGCGGGCCAAAAATGCAGTTGTTCCATTGTCACAATTGCCAATGTGGCTGCCGTTGCTGCACCGCTCGGCCTGCGGCAGCCGGAAGTGGTAAACATGCATACCAAGACCTGCAGCAGGAGCAGGACAGGAGCAGAAGCTGCAGCAGCCTACGACCCCAGCGGATGCTGCCTGGATATGTAATGAAAAATCAATCAATGCGATACACTTGCCGCTTGCCATAGGTCAAGAATTCCAGGGGCCCCAGCGTGTGCGACAGCTTTTTGAAGGTCCTGCTGGTATTTGCTGATTACATTTCGAGTCAAATATTTTTGTCAGGCATATTTTTTGAATGGGCTGACCAACAAATAATTTAAAATAACAAAACTATGTGCATACAAATATGTTGTGGATTTTTTTTGCAAAGGAAATACCAATGCTAGTTCCAGGATCAATGTATTCAAAGTTATTTTTCATAGTTACAAATTTCTGCATGCGTACATAGTTCTACTATGAACTCATCTAGCATCTACATTTTTCTGTACAGTGACAACCCCTCACTGTACTCTATACTTTCGATCCCCACTGTATAGAAGCACAGCTTAGCTTGCTTATTTTCCTGCCGAAACGAAGAAGACGACGACAAGATGCTCCAAGTCAAGAACTTCTCAATTTCCCGAGGACTCCACTCCGCAGCAATAACTACAACTCAGACCCATTTACGGGGCCAGCGGTGGAGCAGGGAAAAGCCGGGAAAGTGCGGAAAAACCAGCAGCAGTGGTAGCTTCGTGCGGCAGGCAAATTTCGAGGGAAAGAAATGTGCGACAGGCAGTTAAGACAAAAGAATTGTGGCAAAGCCAAAGAAAGGGGCGGGCATCGCACAGACGCAGACAGCAAATTGAAATAAATGCAAGACGGCTGTAAAAGCTGCCGTCGCACGTTTCAATTGCAACCCCCAACCCTTAACTGCCACCCCCAGCCCCAATTCGAAGCCAAACCCACCCGGCAAGTGGCAGGCAACAACAATTTTTCGGCTTATTAATAATGCAACGGCCGCAATTCAATGAATTTTTGACTCTCCAGCCGGAGAACTACGGACGGGGAGGCGATGGCTCTCGGGCATGCCATCGCTGCACGGCAAAGTCAGCAGGAGCAGAAGTTGAAGGAACCCGTACGAACCGCAGGAGCGGCATCCACATAATTATACCTGGTACTCGCAGGTGAAAGGGGTGTATAGTACGGATAAGAAAAGATGCGGGGAAATTTTAAACAACGCTGGAGTAAAAAACTAACAGTTTAAATTGGCTTTAAAAATTATAAATAAATGTAAGTATGCACATATCCTTTATATTTAACTAATTTCTTCATAGATCTATTCTTAAAACCAACCTGTAATGCCCTGTGGAACATATTTTAGGTATCCCTTAGTCGTTGCACTCGACCCAGCTTACTTTCTGAATTTTTCTCCTCCGCTTTCTGGCTATCTGATGAACCTTTTAGCTGCGACTCGGACCCGGGGCTGAGAGGTTGGAGGTTGCAGGTTGGAGGGGAGACGGCTGCCGTAACATGGCTGCTTAAACCTTTACGTGCGACAAATTTACGACTTCAAATGTGACCGCAACAACAACGGCAACTACAAATGGAGCAGCAGCAGGAGCAGCAGCAGCAGCAGCATCAAGGTGAACACATTTTGCGGCGGAGAGCAAACAAAGTCCGCCCACGCAACCGCAAAACACAAGCACACAAATCCAAAGATACATTTTGAGGATGTTCCGGTTTAAGAAATCACTTTGAAGGCTACAAGTTGAGTAGATTTTAAGCTCAGATGAAGAAAAGTAGTTTAGTTTTAGTAAACATTTTTAAATTGCTTTAAGAACTTGTAGGAAAAATAGTATTTTTTCTGTAGGAAGCACTTACATAATGTATAAGAATTATCACTTATAAAAAAATACAAGGAATGGAGCGAATTAATTTAGTTAATTTTATTTTACTTATTTATTTTATTATTATTACGTTTACTAAAATACAGATAAAGTGGTTAAAAAATAAAGCATTTAAATATTGTTAATTGAAATAATAGTTAAAGCTCTCAGAATAACTTAAATAATACTCCCAAAATTACCCACATTAAATGTTAATAAGATAATCTGAGTATTTCCCACTCAAGAGGAAAACTGAGAAATCATTTGTGATGAAGACACAATACCCAAATCCAAGATATCCCTTTCAAACCATTTCCGGAACATCACAGGATGGCAAAACCTATCTGCATGCCGATTTGGCTGCCCATTCAGAGGTCCATCCTCACTCCCGCTCCCTGTTTTCCACTCCCACCACCTGACGCAGGCCCACAACTGCCACTCCCCAGCCGTTGGGCATGAGGATAACCTTTAGGAAGTGCCCAAAAACCGGAGCCACCCTCTTAACCCACCGTCCGCCACGCAAAGAGTTCACTGTCCATTACATAAATATTTTATTTCAATAAAACGTGAGCAGTTTTTATGAATTTCATCGACATTTCATGCACTCTGGTGCACGAATTTTGCACTTTACTGTCGCTTAGTGGCATCGTTCGTGTTCGGTTAGTGTTATGCGAGCGGGGGGGCTTAAAGGGTTAAGGGCAGCAGCCTGTATCTGTGTGTGTGTGTTAGCCCACGGGGCCCAACCTGTCCACTGATATATGAAACGTTTGATTGAATTGACAGCAGCGCCGGGCCAGGCACTGTGGGCCAATCGAACGAACCTCCACGCACCACGATCCGCTCCTGGCCATAAAAAACAAGATGTCATAAATTTTCAACGCATTTCTGTTTGTTTTCCACGGAGCTTTCCCTGCCTGGTGGCCCATGGCTCTCAGTTCGCTGCTCGCTGCTCGTTTCCACGTTTGCTGCTGCTGCTGCTGCGTGTGCATTTTGTGGCTGCTCGTTGCCTTTTTATGCACATTAAGTTAATTGAAAAACCCATAAGGCCCAATGAGCATCGCTTTCACCTGGCTGGCTACCTGGCGAATTGAGCTAGTCACCTCTTCAGCTGGTTTTCTCCCACAAAAAAAGAAGCAAACATTAATCTCCGTTTCCCACTAAGGAAGGGAAACATAGCAGATACCCCCCTGATTACCCACGCGCAAGAAAATAAACAAAATGTGGGGGAAAATTGAAAAAATTTTAATCTCTATCGCGAAGCGGAAACACGCAGTTCTCTCAGGCTCTCGACTCGCATTCGGTCCGCCATGCTGACAGTCGCCTGTCGACGCACTTCGCGCGACTGCCCGCCGCCGCCATTGATGTATAGCTAAGCGCCGGCTTTTTGGCCACTGCCAGGGGTTAGGGGGCGGTGCCCAGGACCAAGGACACGCCAGCGGGCGGCTAACAAGGCAACAGCACGAAACAAATTGAAATGAGGCGTACGAAACTGTCAACACTGGCCCGTCCTTCGGCACCCCCGAAAAAGTAAATTTAATAGCCCCGCATATTTAAATCGTAAAAAAGCGATAGCGAGCGCCAGGCCAAACAAACTTTTTACAAATTAGCTCGAATTTATTTAAATTGCGTTGCCTACTCGTGGGCCAAGGCGAAAAAAGTGTGGCTGCAAAATGGCACATTATGCGGTTGTACTTCCCCGAATAAAGAAATGGGCCAACACAGCGGGGAGTACAGAGGAAGTTGGGTTTAAGGTTGGCCAGAGGCTGGAAAATGTGTCACAGAGACTGGAAAATTAATGATTTTTTACCCTATATTAGTTTGGTATTGGTGGAAATTTGTTTTATTTAAGAAACTAGTCCAACTTGCATGCTGAATTCTAAAAGATGAAACTATACTACATTTTGGTGAGGAGTCAGGTGCTTCCTATTTGTTGTTAACTCTTCCTTAGGAAGAAGCTAGTATTTGGTTTAAGCTAAGTGGTTTATCTAATCTATTTTAACCAATTAAAATGTGTATACTTTCAAAAAATAATTTATAAGAACTATTTGGGATCATTTTTATTATTCGTTATTATTTATTATTAGATTATTTTGATTATTTATAACTTTAATATAAAGGTAATCCTTGTCGGAAAAGATAATAATTAAATAAATACAAATTTCTGAAATTTATTATTGCTAAGCAGAAGGAAAAAAGAAATACTGTTGAGAATTTAAAGCTATAATTCTTTGAACATTCTATGATTAGACTTACTTTAGAGAATACGGTAAGGTAATTAGGTAATCTTCAGAGGGATAAATACATTTGATAACTAGCAACTCTTTAAACTTAAAAACTTCACTAATTTTAGAGAATACGGTAAGCTTAGTAATCTTTGGAGGTGTAAATACATTTGATAAAATAAATATTAAATACCTTAGTAATCGTCTATCATAAATATTCTCAATAAAGTAGGTATTTCTGTTTTTCTAAATTCTCACACTCTGTGCAAAAATCTAAATTTCCCTTTATATATACATACGTATGAGAACTTTGAAATATTCTTTGGGGGGTTTCATTACAATTATGGCTTTGCCGTTTGCAAGGTTTTGCTAACTTCAAAAATGAAAAAAAGAAGCAAATTCGCAAATATGATTCGCATCTGCTGGAAAATGTTTGCCAAGCGCGTTGAAATGTCGCATTTTATGCGTTTGTTTTTGCGGCACTTTTCCGTGGCTCTCCGAAAGGCAGATGAGGCAGCATTTTTATGGTGCACCACCCACACACGCATAACGCCCCCCCACTGCTGCCACAATCCCCCTCATCCCCCGCCGGTGACTGGCAGCCTGGATCCTGCAGTTTTTTTTTCTCGCACACTCGCGATAATTGCAGCCACAGAAGCGACACGAAAACTGTTGCAATGCAATTAGGAGCTGGCTGGAATTTATTTTTTCACTTTTTCCCCGTTCTTGCTGATGCCCGGCGCTTCCGTTTCTCGAAATGCCGGAAGGACCCGCGCATTATCCTTATTAGTTTCGTGCTCCATTGCGCCAAACTTTTCATCGACACTGGCCATTACGCTTATGATTATCGTCGAGGGTTGGAAAAGCTGAAAAACCAAAAACCAAAATCGTTGCCACCGGCTGCTGGCGGCCAAACAAACATTTGCTGACCATTCCGAGCGGAATCTCATTTCGAATTCTATCTAATAATTAACATGGCCATAAAAAGCACACGCCTGCCCCGAACCACCGCTTCATTCATTATGTAAACTGTCTCGCTGGCATTTAAACTTACAAAAAAAAAAACAAAAAGGAACTGAAACAAAAGCCAGCCGCTTTTATTTTTATTTCCAGGCCAAACAACCTGTCGCCAGGCGAAGGGAAACGAAACTCATTTAAGCCAAACAAACATTTGTAGTCTTAATTTTCGTGGCTCATCATAAACTTGGTTACATTTCCAGCGCCGCCCACGCCCCCGAAAGAGACGCCCTCAATTCCCAGGACCGTCCCGTAATGGCCTCCACTTTGTTGATGATTTTCATTAAATTCTTACGCCTTTTCTCCACATTGTTGTTGCTGCCGCCGCTGTCGTTGTCCTTAAAGGCAACACCCAGCCACACACAGCCAGATTCAGATACACACGCACATACACTTTGCGGCAGGGAGCTTCATTTGCGTGCGTTAAAAATCCGACTCAACGTTTGCCTCTTATTGCACTGAAAGAAAGTTAACAAGTACTCTTTGAAATTAGGTAAATAGTTACAATTAAACTGTGAGCTGGCATTACGTTTTTAATATTATTTATTAATGGGAATGTTATTAGATTTATTTAGATTTCATTTAATTTAGTAGGGTGGGAAATGATTCTTTCAATGAATTGCAAGACTCTGACTGAATTCCCTGCAGGAGTATTAAAATAGGGTAGAAATTTTAAGTAATTATAGAATGTATATTCCAAAAACAATTTTGCGTTACATTATAATTCCCAACTAAGATTTTGCAAGATAAATTTTAATGTTCTTTAGCATTAAATACTGAGAAGTAAGATTAAAGCAAAGATATATCCTATCATGCTGTTTAAGATAATTTAATTACATACAATAATATTATTTTTAAAATGTTAATAACGCTTTTCTTATATTTTTTCCAGTGCCTCTCCCCGTTACTGTCTGCCTGCAGTTAACTTTGTGTTTTTATCGTTATTTGTGTTGAACACGCATACTTAACACCATCGCACGCACACACACACCCACACACACACCCATACTAAGGCATCCGCAGAGAGAGATAGAAGCTTTCTCCTGGAGAGATGCGACGGGCACAATATGGCTGAATTCTCATCAAAATTTTATGCTGAAATTAACAAATCTGTTTACAAATTTATTAAAACGTTGCCTCGGCTCGCTCATTTGCCGAGATGCGAGATGCAGGCACCCGAGGCGGCACTAAGGGATGGAGTTGGATATTAATGCCCATCCCCAGCCCGACCCCAACGCCAACCCTTCGCCAGCGGCGTTGTCATTGTCATCACCATCATGAGCATCATCATCGTCATCCCTGGAAAACCCTTTCCCGGGGCAGTGTTTGATCTGCTGACAGTTTGATGTGTCTGCCAATTTTTCCACAATGAAACCTATTGACCAGCAGGCCACAAGCAAACAAAACAATAAACAAAGCAACTCGGCCAACAACAATGGCCGAGACCACACGTAACGGCAATTATTCAATATGCAAACAGGCAAACGGTAGCGATTAACATATTATAACTCATACAACTCGGACAAACAATCGCCCACAAAAGGTGTTAGAATACAAATACACACGGCGAGCGGGGGGTGTGCGTTTTGCATAATTCCCGAAATTTCCATAAACGCAAACAGCGAGAAATTCATAGTTCAAACAGTTACCGTGTCGCCGACTCGATTTGCATACGGACTCAATCCCACCATCAATACCAATCCCAGGCCCAGACTCGGACTCAGACTCAGACACCCACTCGGATTTGAATTCGGATTCGGAGTCAGACTCAGACTCTGCCTGGTATTTTGGTTTTGGATTTGGTCACGGTTTTGGTTTTTGGTTTTGTTTCGTCTTGGACTTGGATTTGCATTCTCGCATGAATTAGCTGGCCAATAAGAAGTGTGAGGGCTGCCTGATTCACCCACAAAAGAGGATTTATGGGAAAGTTAACAGAGAATAACTCACGGGAGGGTCTAATTATAGGTGGAAGAAGCATTTAGGCCTATTTTGCACCATATTATTTATATTTCTATAAATAGACTTTTAATTTTTCTACGAAACGTGAAGGTAAATCTGGGAAACCTGTAATGTATTGTTGCATCTTTCTTGGTTTAAAAGATTAAGAGATGTAGATTTTTAAATTGTTTATCCAGAAAGGAAGCTAACTTCGGCACACCGAATTTTGAATATGTCTCCCTCACTGCGTTGCAAACTGGCTTAATATATAATACCCTGCAAGGGTTTAAAAACAGCGATATTAGAATTGGTTTTCAATAAATTTCTTTAATGTTCCTATGGCAGCTATATGAAATAGTAGTCTGATTTTGATAAAATTAAAATCGAAATTCTAGGAGAATATAAAATGGCAATGCCCCAAATTATCGCCGCTGATCGATTCCGTGTGCCTGACGGTGCAGCGTCAGCGGCTGTCGGAACTCCGCAAGGTGCATTCCGGCGCCATGCAATCCCCGGTGCGCTTCTCGTCAGTTACCGCCCTTTCTTTTAACGCACGGTTACACTGAGAAAACTGGGCACTGGACGCACTTGATAGTACTAAACCAAATAGTAAGGTCTCTGTGGGAAGTCGAAGTTTATTTACTCTTCATTTTGCAAATTGACAATATTATATTAGATGTTTATTTTTCAATGGCTCGAAGATCTTCCCATAACGTTACGCTCAATCCACTCAGCATAACTTGTGACATCAGTATAAATACCTAATCCATTGCATTCTACTGAACCTCTGCTTATGACCCCGAGCTGCGTTTGGCGTTGAAGTCCATTTACAACGAATTTTTTTGTCAGAGGACCGCCTGAATCGCCTGTACATGTGTCTCCTACTGAAGCTCCAGCACAGATGTCACTGGAATTGCTGCACTCACTTTTATCGTGGCGATCGAGGGTCACTTTCTGAAGCAGGTTGCTTTTAAAGCCGTCCTTTGTTTTCCCCCAGCCGTAGGCATCGAATGTGGAAGCATTTTCTACTTTGGTCTTAAATTCCGGATTCAGGACAATGCAAATAGGATAGATCGTTCCTGAGGACAGGAAAACAAAATATTATTTATCAGAAGCAAGAAAACTCGATAGCACTTACTACTAAACGAAATATCGCTTGCTAATTGTAGCAGGCCAATATCATTATTCCAGTCGTATTTATCGTGCACGATCTTTTTGGTAACACTGAGCTCGATTGTTGGATACCGTCTGTCGTGTGCTCCCAACTTCACAGTTCTGAAAACAGTTCGATTATATTATTAATAAATCTAAAGCCTGCCAAGTATACTTACAGGTCACCCTTAGTGGAAGCGCAACTAGCGGCGGTTAGTACAAAGCCTGAGAGACAAAACAATCCATTTAATTTGTTCCTCTATAAAGCAAGGATCTTTCATCAACTCTATATATACTTACGTCTGTGAATAACAGTACCGCCGCACATCAGATTCGTTCCATTATATACAGCAGCCATCCAAGCTCCAGCCTCCGGTTCGGCGTTGTTACCACCCACAATTCTCATACTTACTGCAGTTCCGCAAGGTTCTACTAATAGTCGGGCTAAGCTCCTTTGAGCCAGAAGCCCAAAGATCGCGATCACTAATAAAAACGTCTGCATTGTTCAGCCAGCTCGAAGAAACTGAACCACACATTGTGCGATTGGACGAAAGAAAAGTGTGCAAAAGCCGCTTATCAGCATCTCAAAATTCTGTTACTAAGAGAAATTTAAGTGTCTAACCTACATTTGACATTGAAGAATAATTAGGGTGTCTAACCTTGAGCTGCGTGCAACAGATAATAATGTTGACGTCAAATAATAAAGCTTTTGCTTTCACACTAAAACCGATCGCTTAGTGATAATAGAGAAATAGAGGTCTTTACCGTGAAACTACACAACCTCCAAACTACACATTTTTGTATGATCGGCAACTGGAAGTTCATATCACGAATATGTATACTTTATAATGTCTCCTTCACTGCGTTGCAAACTTCTGACTAAAATCTGCATAAAATATTAACAACTAACTACCAGGCTAACCTATGACTCCTAAAAAATCCCCATAATCCCTATGTGTTACCCAATAAACAATAAAATCTTCCTATTATTCGATTGTCCTCTCAAGTAAACTGTTTTGCATTCGAGACCCTTTTGGTCGGAGCACTTTCCCCGTTACGCGGCCATTTGAATGGAAAGTCTTTAAGCCAAGCCGGCTTAAGCATTTAATCAGTTAATTGCTGGCCACGGGCGCTACGCATGGGTGTGATTTTTTAATTAACAGCGCCATTTACACAGTATTACCGTTCTGCAATGCAGCCACGCCCCCCAACGCGTCGCAACGCCCACCGACACCCACGCAACACACAAGGAGAGGCATTGGTATGCAGGGGAAACAAGAACAAGTACAAAAATTGCCGTTATCACGCCACAATAACCTCAAAATTTATTCACTTTATTGATAATGCAATAAATCCCAGCCGAGTGGCCAATGTGCGCGAGTATGGGTGTCCTGCGACTGTGTGTGTGTCTGGGGAAGCTGTGTGCATTTGTGTCTGTGTGTGTGCATGTGCGTACTTCGGCCGCTCTCTGTGAACTGGCAATTTTTTCGTAGCATATTTTCGGGCTGGCGCATATTTTTCATGTTTGCATATTTCATTTCAATTTTATTTCTTGCTGCACCCACCCAGGCACACACCCCGCACACCCTCACTCACACACACACACACACACAAGTGTGTGTATTTACAGTCAGTGTAAAATATGCCATGAAAATCAACAAGAATTCGCACACCGAACACACGTGAGTGGATTCCTCTCCGTCTCTGACTCGGTCTCTCGCTCGGCGCATCGCAATTGTATTTCGATTTTACAGTTTTTGTCTTTAGAAATGTTATGAGAGCAGAGCGGTGGGTGGTGGTGTACGTTGCGCTCGATAAAAAGGACATTCCGCCCGCCACAAAGGACAGCTTCAATATTTTCCTTTCATTTCATGAGCCTGCATGTTGGCGACAATGTGTTGATAGGGCAACAACATCAATATCCAGGCCAAGGGGTAAGGATAGGGTTCAGAGGGAAAAATGGGGGCTACTGGGAAAGAATTTGCAGGCTTATAATTCTATAAAGCTGAAGATTGTTGAAGATTCTCCTGAAAATGAGTGTAAATAAAGAATTCAGTTTAAAGGGAGCTACTTTTACACTTGATTAAGATAAATTTTCTGATAAATTCTGCATGATGGAACATTAAATATATGGTTTCGGCTTTATAAATTGTAAATATACTCAAACGAATAGGGTTTTCTCCCTGTGCACCGGTTATATTTTCCATTCCCACTTCGGTGAACCAAAAATTGGGTCTCTCTCTGTTCGAGGCACTTTGGCATGCATTTTCACACCCTTGCTGACCGTGACAAATTGGCTGCATTCGTGTGTCCGAGTTCCCTTTTTTGTTTGTTTCCCCCCCCCTCTGGCTTATTACCAATCGAGGCGAGATGCCGCGGCGGCTTAAAGTACACTTTAAGCCCGGTTCGTGCTTCTTATCTTGGTCAACTGGTCGAGGACGCAGCTGCACGCTATTCGCACTTCCGGTTACAGTCCATTTGGGGCACCATATTGCAGGGTGTTGGTGTTGGCACTTTTGCGCATATTTTGCAAAATCATTACTTAAACACACACAAACACACAGACACAGAAAGGACGAAAGGGTACTGGCCAGTCCAGCGGAACGTTGCCCTTGCCCCTTTTCCCAGATCCTTTCCTCTGTGCCTCTCCTTGTTTTTCCACGCTCTGTCCTTCGCTCGCCTCGTTTGCTTCTGGGGGCGGATTGGGTGGTTTTTAAAATGCATTTTCGTTATTTTCACTGCAGCTGCGACGCGCTGCCGCTGCCGGTTGCTTCTGGCTGGCTGTCGTCGATCTTTTGCCACTCACAGCATTTAGCCTCAGTTGCCCCCGGGACGGGAGGAGCTCCTCTCTCAGCTCGGCCACCGCTGCCCACCAACAGTTTAGTTTGGCGTTAATTTATGAGCAACATTTAGCAGTTTTGTACCTGGGAAAGCCGCTGCACAAGCCCTTCTAAGGGGAACTTTGCTTTATGGCTTGTTGTTTGCCACCTGAAAAATATAGCAAACGGATGGGTGCTTAGACAGGGGAAACGAACATTAGATGTCCTGGAAATATATAAATAAAAGAATTTTGTGATATGTATTTAGGTATATATCAATAGAATTAAGATAAATTGGATACATTTTAAATTGAAGCTTACCTAATACGTTTAGCCAATCAAAATAATGAGTGATTTATAAAAAGAATTCCAAATGAAACGTATGTGTTTTTAACAATATTTCTCAGTTCTCAATATGGTTATAAAAAATAAATATAAAAGGTAAATGAGGTATAAATTAATAGTTATACTTAGCACTCTTCAGTACCTCTTACTATTTAAATTAGGAACATAGTTACGATTTATATTAAGAACACTAATAACCTTTTAAAAGTACCCAAAATGACAAATTTGATTAATATAAAAATTCTGTTGCTAAAGGGAACCTTTTATTAGTACACAAAAGCAAAAACTACAGCTTAAGTTGCAATCTTTTCACGAATGGCCTGCTCATAAATACACATATCGTTCGATATGCTGTTGTTTTGGGTATTTATTTATTTATTACTCCCCTCCGTTCCATTTTACCCCACTAAAGATGGGGCAAGTGGCTTCTGGAGCCGCTTACCAGGCAGGTGCGAACTCACTAATCCAGCCATAAAGAGACTCCCCCATTCCCGGTACCAATATTGACCATTGGGATTGGGCCTGTGCCTGATTGGCTTATTTTACAATTTACACCAGGCCGAGCGGAGTCTAGTTGAGTGGCTGAGTGAGTGGTCCGGAGAGTCACTCTGGCTGCCGGCGCTGCTAAATGAGCCATGATCGCGGGAAGAATGCGCCGGCCGTCAATTAGCGGGCTCCCAAATCTAGCACCTTGTCAAAGTGAAAGGCCCCTCCGGAGGGCTGGAGGCGGGGGGCATATAGAGTAGTAGCTGGTGGAAGTGGGTTTCCGGCACGGTTCGATTGCCAGCTCTCAAAGCTGCCAATGGCGCATTTTATACATTTCTATTTGTTGGCTCCGCGTTGTTCTCTGTTTATTGTGGCATTATTGCCGGTGGGGTGGAGAAACAGGAGAGTTGCCTGGCCAACAGTGCTAACAATCCTGGAGGTGGTTATATTTTTAAAGGGTCCTTAAGATACCTTAAAAGCCCCCCTTGTTTGATATTGAACATTGCTTTCTTGTGGGTATTTTTTGATAGATTTCTTCGATTTATTTTTGAAATATTTCAGTGGCAGCACTGATTATAGCTGCGGCATTGGCTCCCCACAGCGCCTGGGAGCTCTTGACTTTAATCACACTAATTACGCAACTAAAAGGATAATCGTGTCGCTGACCGCACAAGCGCCTTAATGCGTTTCTCCAACTTTTTGCCAGTGTGCGTTTGATTGTGTATGGTGTGTGATTTGCCCCCCAACCAGCGATTGTCATAATCCCCCACGATTTGGGGCATGACAAGCTCATTAACCGAGTGAAACATCAGCTTGAAGCCGACACAGTTCTTAAAGACATTCGAGTTTATTAAATCCTAGAGTAACCTGCTATCGAAAACCTATTAAGCATTTGCTCTTCTAAGCCTAGAGCATCGAGTTCCTGAGGCGGTAAGTCAGGCTGAAGCCTGTCTCTACGCTCCTGTCCAGGGTGAGCTCGTCGCTGGAGAAGTGCAGCAGATAGGGCGGCGAGGCTGCAAGGGAAGGGGAAGAGTCCAGTTGATATCAGTGCCCTGCAGGATGCAGCCAGGCCACAAGCAACCTCAATACTCACCGTACACCAGCAGGTTGTCATTGCTGCCACAGTAGTAGGTGGGCTGGTAGGCCATGTTCTTGGCCAGAATGCCCTGCGGTATCATCAGGTAGTCCTCCTGCCGGCCCGCCGTGTGCACAGTGGCGTGGCAGAACTCGTCGTAGCCCTCGGCGGCCCCGTCCTGCACGGACATTGAGAACCTGCTGAAGGAGTACCTGTGGGGAGGATGCGGTCAGGGCTCACAGTCCTTATTTATAATTAGATCTCGGATATGCTCACTCAATCATGCTGGCACTGGCCGACGACTTGATGCAGATGTTGTAGTTCAAGTTCGGCATGTAGTTGCTGGTCACCGCCGTCTGGAAGTTGAAGCTGCGAATGGTGTTCGTCAGCTCCGTGTAGTATTGCTGGCAGCCAGGCGGAGCCAGTAGCTCGTAGTCGGCATGATGGGAGGCGAAGATGTCGCGCAGATCCTGCAGAGAATTTGTGCTAACCCCAAAGGCTCCGGTGGTGGTGGCGGAACGCCGCTTACTGCCCGCCGGCGGACCCTCCAGTTGGGTCACTATCAGCCGCCACACGGTTCCCGTCCATTTCGAGGGCACCGCAAAGGTGAGCGTCACCTGCTCCACTCCCGCGGCAGCATTGAAGGGCAGGTACAGGTGCTGGCCACTGTTCACGCCGCACAGCTTGAAGCCGTCCGCCTCGAAGTAGTCCTGGCACTCCAGGACTCCATCGGTTTCCGTGGGCTGCGCCAGCTCGAACTGCTCGAAGTCGATGCGGAGCTGCTGGACATTGCTACTGAAAGCCTCGATGGTGTAGGTGTTGAGTTCGTTGACCAAGGCGCCAGGATTCTTGATAATCGTCCGCTTTTGGCGGGTAGAGGAGCCGACTTGGAGATTGGCTGTGAGAGGGAAATAGTGAGAAATTGTGAAATAATAGTAAAAAGTCTTTACAAAGGTCATAAAATGTATAAATCAAAAAATATATAAATCGTTTTGTCTTCTTAAAAATGAATATAGAAAACAAAAGACTGAAAACCCTTTAAGATATTTTTGTAGCATAAATGAAAGGCTCTTAACTTTTATAAGGCATTGAAATATTTTTTTAAATTATTGTAAACTCCATTGCAAATTCAATAAATATGAACTAATTTATAGTTCATAGACTTGGGAATAAATTCGAATGGAAGACAATATCAAGGCTAGATTCCTTTGGAATTCTATCATTAACAAACTTCTATGCCCTCCAACAAGGGAAGAATATTACTTCTGATATTTTTCCGAATACCCTTTCTTTCCATTATCCTTTTTAATGGTTCTTCTCTCAACTCACTTTCACAGCAAACGCCGTAGGTGCCACAGTATCCATTGACGGTGCCCGACTGCCGCATGCACTTGAATCGCGTGAGGCAGGTGCCAGTGGTGCCGCTGTTGGTGAGACAACTATCGGCCAGGACGCTCCTCCGCCTGCCCTGGCGCCACATGCCAGGTTCCTGGGCCACTAAGCCTCCGCCCAGGATGTTCGAATCATTTAGCGCCTGCGTTTGAGCCCGGGCAAAGGCCAGGAGTCCCAGCAGCAGCAGCAGCAGCGTACAATTGAAATATCCATTCATGGTAATCCTCTTGGTGTCAGCACTCTTCGCACCCACGCTTACTTTCACATCGACTGTCTGCGTTTTTCGGGGGTCGACGCGCTTTTATAGCCCTTCTTGGGGAGCGAAGAAGAACGAAGAATTCGGTGGAATCCGAGAGATACGGCGTTGCGCTGATGAGATTTTCGTGTCGGAGGCACCGGCGTGTCAATATTTGGTGGGAGAAGAAGCCCGGTTTGTCACTTGCGCCGGCATGAATATTCAAAGCCCCGTCTAGTTGCGCCTATTAACTTTGCTGGTGATCGAGTCATTGAACCTCGACGAGGTGGCCAGCACTCTGATCTAAGATCCGTCCAAACTGGGTTATGTTTGCTCACATTTTTTTGGGCGGAGATCGATCTGTGTCCGCCGTCATCATCATCATCGCCGTAAACGAAGATGACGATCTACTCACTCATCATGATGATGATGCTGATGATGCTGATGCTGATGATGATGTCAAAAAGTGAAAAGAGGGTGTGAAGATGACAAGACCCCAATTACCGAATTGCACAACAACAACATAAAATTGGGCAACAAACACGGCGATAAATGCAGGGAAAGAGTCAAGAGGTTCGTTCTATTCTCGGAGGGTGGGAAATAGTCTAAGAAGGCGGAATGCCAATCAATTGATTGATGTCGAAAAAGAGACCCAAACATTTAAGCCCGATAAGACCCTGTCAATTGTCTGTACGTCAAACTTTATCGCTAATCACAGGGATTCAGTAGGATTTAATTAGAATTTCTTGTTGTTTCATCAACGAATTTCATTGCTGATAAGGAATATTAATACGAAGCTCTTTTAATTAGAATATATGTGATAAGGAAGTGTCTTTATAACAAATAAACCGAGAATAGGTTTTAGAAATATTTAGAAGAGATAGCAGTGTTTTGTTTACTCGAATGTTTATTGGAGCTCTTAAGATAAGGGCTAATTTAAATGAATTAAACCATAATTAGTGTGATAATTATATTATTTAAATTTTTCTAAGAGAAATACGTTGACTTATAGACCCTTCAAAAGTCCCCTTGCCTACCCCCTCGCAACTATTTTTAGGGATACCCCAAGCGTTTTACAGGTGCCCCTTTGGAAAGCCGATAAAGCCATCGATCGATCATGTTTGCTGTCACTGAGAACGTGGACAATTGCCTGCGATAGGTGTATCTGACAGGTGAGATTGCGGGCGGGCAATAAAAAGCCAGCGGCTGACCGCTTCGAAGACTCATTGTCAGAACGAAGATGAAGACGTTTAGTGCAACAGGCAGCCTGCTCCTCCTGGTGGCGGCCCTCGCGACCATCGAGGCCGCTTCGGTGGCGAAACCCACGTGCGGCGGGACAACCTCCTCGAAGAACATCAACCTGATCAACCCGACGACTCCGCCCAGGGAGTGCGAGTACCACGTGAAGGCCTACAGCAAGTATGTGTGCCAGCTGCGCATTGACTTTGCCTTTACCTTGGCCCAGCCCTCGCTGGTGAGCCAGAGCTCGGGTCTCACCTACGCCGAGTGCACCAAGGACTACTTGGAGGTCGGTGGCCTGCGGCTCTGCGGCACCGAGGTGTGGCAGCACATCTATGTGCCCTTCAATGCCACCGATGGCGAGACTGTGGTGGATCTCACGATCGTACTAGCCGATCGTGCCGGAACCTATGGAGAGGTCACGCCCAGCTGGGACATGACTGTGACCCAATTGGAGTGCCCGGCCGGTGCCTCTGTTCGCTCCCTGGACCTGGAGGATGAGCCACTGACCATTGAGGGTCGTGCCAGCACAATTAAGGATGGCTTCTGGGTGGCTCCGCCGGGCTGCTTGCAGTACTTCCCCGAGTCCAAGGGCGTCGTCAAGTCCTTCAACTACAACGAGGGCGATGGCGTGTATCCCTCCAAGATGAACTACGCCATCTGCTTCCGTCGCAATGCCGATACTTCAAGTCTAAAGTGAGTCGTAGTTTGCATATAGTTTCCTTAACTAAATAATTAATCATTTACAATCAGCATCCGCGCCTATTTCTTCAACGTGGGTGCCCAGGAACAGGCCAGCACCTTGATGACCGACAACAATTGCTATGACAGCGCCAGTACCAGCGACTTGGATGCCGATTTCCTGATGGTGCCCCAGGCCACCATGGAGGACAGTCACACGCACGCCACCTACTTCTGTGGCTCCATCAAGAAGGACGTGGTCATTTCGAGTAAGTTTCAAGAGCTTTTCCACCGGAAAAGCTTGGAAAACACTAGTTAACACATGCTAAGGAGGTGGAAAGTTTAGAAGAAAGTCAGTGAAAGAAAAGTGGTTCGGGTTTTAAGTGATTTTTTACATTTTTTTGAGGTAGAAAGTCAGGTAATAATTACTATATAATTATTCGGCCATCAATGGTATTTTATTTATTTTTTATATGGGCTAGAAAATCAGTAAAATATTACTTTAACTTTAAACGGTTTTTCAACCTTTTTTTTATGGTTGATTATTAGTTGTTTATTACTTGAAATTCTGTGTTTGTAAACCAACTGTTGGTTTTCTTAATTAATTTAATATTAATTGTATTATAAAGATAATTTATAAAATATCTCGTAATATCTTAAGAAAATTCAGAAAAGTAATGAAGAAGCTAGACAGAATTTGATAGATATTTTTAAGACCCGTCAAGACAATATAATTCAGAATTTTCTTACTAATTTCAACACTTTCTCACCTTAGATATATCCCACAATTATTCATAATTTCCCTTTATTTTCTAAACCTTTTCTCAGGCAACAATCCCGGTCCCCTGATGGTTCTCTTCAACAGCGATGACATCTACAGACAGAATGAGGCTGGCTTTGCTTTCACCTACACCGTGTCCTAAGCGGCAAAAGTTTCTTTGATAATCGATGTACTCAAGCTAAAGAAGGAATTTGCCAATAAAAACGTAGAGAGCTTTAAAAGAAAGACTTGCCAAGTGTTTATTCTGGCATTAGCGGCGGGCAATCAAAGCGATTCGCTTTGGGAACTGAATTTGGCAAATAAAATTAAAGGCGGTTTTGGAGGTATTATTTTCAACGCCCTTTCGGTTTCTTTTCCTATCGGTTTGCTCTATCACTTACAGATAATTTCTGTGGGCTGGGGTTGTGGTAGGTGTCAACATTTGCCAGTGACAATTACCAGACAAGCGATATATTATCTCAAGAAGTCCCGCCTATCTGGACCTGTTCAAGCGCAGAGTGCGTGGCAATCTATCAAGTGGCCCGCATATCTAACAGATTCCAATCTCGGCTAAACTTTATCTAAACGCCTGCAGAGCTTCGAACTGAAAACTGACTAACTGCTAAAGTCATCCATCAAGTCGGAAA